>VZRI01008981.1:64304-92508 GCA_013397515.1 Upupa epops
AGGAACTTCTTCCCAGGGAAGGTAACTGAGCATTGGAACAGGCTGCCCAGGGCGGTTGCAGAATCTCCTCTGGAGAGTTGAAAACCTGCCTGGGTATGTTTCTGTAAAACTTGATCTAGGTGATCCTGCTGTGGAATGGGGGTTGGTCTAGATGGTCTTTCAAGGTCCCTTCCGATCCCTAATGATTCTATGATTCAATCATGACATGTTGACTTTGAACTGTACTGTAGGGCCCATTATAATTAGGATGATTATGAATAGATTTGTTCTTTGGTATTTGTGAAAACAAGAACAGAACTTAGAACCTGTGTGGACATTTCCAGTTAAACAAGTGTTGACAAAAAACTGTCCGTGTTGCAGGGTATACATTTTACACTTAGTATTCAATTGCATCCTGGAATATTTAAAATGTTGCTGATTTTCGTATTAAAATAACATGACAGATATAATCACAACTGTGAAACCTTAAAAGAAAAAACAACCCCAAACCATTATGTTAGTGAATGTGAAATTCTGCTCTGAAAGCTGTTTTCAGGTTAGTTGATATATGTATAAGAAAATAATTATCTCCCATCAAAAGCTCAACAGATTGAAAAGCTCAGAAGGAGAGCAGAGGTAGGCTTTGCACATCACTGTGATATTCTATGTTATGAGTTTCTTTAACGATGCTTCTGAGGACATTCAAACTGTAATAAAATCCTCCTCGAAGCAAAACAGATTCTGGATGCTACACTACACTTTTAAGAATACTGAAGGTAATATAAGTGCCTTTTAGTTAAATAAATAACCTGCAAAAATGTGGAAGGACTGTAATGTCTCTTCCTTCCACAGCTCCTTTACAACAGCATAAACAGCTGTACAATGCTCAATTACTATCTGGGAGAGAGTTTAACTGCTGTATTGTTGTGCAATACTGCTTTCCATCAATACAAGCTTTTGCCGTGAAGGACAGAGTGAAGCAGAAACTGAAATAACACATTGGGCAGTAGCTCCAGCTCACACTGCTGCAGAGTCTGAGCCATTGTGCCACTCAGGGTGCCAGAGATGTGGGTGATCACACTGCAGGCCTGATTAAAGCTAAATTAAGAACTCAAAGAGAGAGGAGAAGCAAGTCCAAAGGAACCTGGGCACACTGTGGAGCCCAAAGTGTTTTTAAGGTGAAAGAACAGTCACAGCTTCTGAATATTTATCTTTCTTCAACATAACAAAAATACTTTCTGAAATATATGAAATAACGAAAACTGCATTAAAAAAGAGAAAAAGAAATTAAAAGCCATTGTATCTCCACTCCCCATGACTGACATACCTGTCCAGCATATGGATTACATTATGTAAAGTACTAGTAATTCTGAGTAAATCAAAGTATCATCAGCATCAGTCCTTGACTGAATAAAACTCAGATATGAGATCATGGAAGATCCCAATCAAGCCATAGAGTGGTTCCTGCAGTTGATCAGTGTAGTACCAACGGATCCGCATGTACTTGCAAAGCTAGGAGAATTATATAATAATGAAGGTGATAAATCCCAAGCTTTTCATTATTACTATGAGGTACTTGCTCTTTATTGCTTTTCCCATGCGTTTTGTCTTAATTAAAATAAAATTTTGCCACTGGCATCTATATCAAATTAGCAATTCATTTAAACTTCTAAAAATGTTAATCTAAAAAAGAAAATAAAAGGCAGTTTTGGGGGAGAGGGATTTGACAATATCTAATTTTAGGTGAGTTTTCCTCAAATCTCATTTAGGTGAGTCTTCCAGCAGGCTGACATGAGTGAGCCATTGCATACATATTCATTAGCATTGTTAAACGTTTTAGGAAAGTGATTCTCACATAGACAAGACCTAACTAAACATTTTTTCTCTTGCAAATTATTTAAAATAATATTTCAAATAGGTCTAAAAAGACTTATCTCGAGGAACTTCAAAGAAATATTCTTTTCTAATTGGAAAACTTGGCATGCTTTTTTTTTTTTTTGAATGCTTTTTTTTTTTCCTTTTTTTCCTCTTCCAGGATTATTTAGTATAACACACTACTTCCATTCATATATAACACGTTTTTGGCATCTGGAGAATTTGAACATTGGAGTAAGATATTCCAGAAGTAACATAAAAATGTTGTTTATCACTAAAATTGTGTTTCTTTCACCTTCCCTATTTTGTCAGTCATACCGGTATTTCCCTTCAAACATTGAGGTCATTGAATGGCTTGGAGTCTATTACATTGACACCCAGTTTAGTGAGAAAGCCATTGAGTACTTTGAGAGAGCAGCACTTATCCTGTAAGTAATTATTATTTTATACCTACTCAGATATTTTGTGGTTAGATATCCATACCTAGATATAAATTAGTTAGATAACTTTAATACTAGAAGGAAATAACAGTTCTCCTAGGCCACCACAATGTTCTCTGTAGTTTTTTATGTAAAATACTTCATTTTTGTTATTCTAGCATGCAGTGAGGATTTTATGGGTTAGATAAATGCAGCTTAGAGCATTTCCTGCTGGACTTCCAATGTTCATGTATCTTGTACTTCCATGTTATTACTATTTAAAGTAAGTTACAGACGTAAGCAAAAACATGTAGTACAGAATTATAAGCAGCCAGTAAAAATACATTGATAGATCAACTCAAGGTAGAGATATCTGTAATATAGTGAGTTTGGCTCAACAACTTAATTGATAAAATTGTTCTTTTGCAGAATATGATGCATGTAAATGCCATATAGTTCACATTAGATCAGAAAGGGAGCTTACCAAACAGAAAATAAATAAACAAAAATGAGGTCAAATTTAAGTCCAAACAAAATTGTCAAAACACATGCATGCAGTTTTTTCTGTAGAAAAAAAATTTGCCTGTATGTCCATGAAGAATATGGACATACAGGCAAATATTATGTTACAGACTGATACTCCATACAGACAGAGTATTATGTCAAGAGATCATCAAAAATTCATGCAACTAAAATCTACTCTAGAATTTGTGGTTTTGGAATCCCATAAAAAAATCAGGCTAAATAAAAGTCAGTTGCTGTTTGTCTTGTGACAATCTAACCTTTTGCATTCTTTTGTTCTGTGAATCTGAATGACAGGCATGCACAAGACAGCACGTGAAAAATCATTGTATAATACTACTCAAGGAAGCATTATAGTATAAATAGGTTGATGCAAGTTCAGTAAAAAAATGGTAATGCAGATTTGGAAAGGTCTTGAGTTAGAGTAGACATTAATTATAGGAAAGAAAATCCAGTGCTTAAATAAGTTTTAAGCTTTAAATAATTAAAAATTGAAACAAAAATAAATTGTGGTATAATTATACCACCCAAATTGTGGTATAATTATAAAGAAAAGGAAATGTGGATTAGACTAAAATATACAACAGACAGTTCACAGAAATCATAACTCAAAGGTTTGCTGGTATTCTTTTCAGGATAAATATTGGCCACCTTAAAAAAATTATATTTTGCTCAAGCTATGAGATCACATATGCTGGCATTCACAGCTTTGTTAGAATCTCTGGAAAGGAACAGCTGAAAGTAGAAAAAATAAATTATTTCATAATCTTGTTTTGGCAGAGATCTAAGTATGTAATGCTTTATATTGCACTCAATCCATGCATGATGTGGATTGTAAAGTACTTAAGAACAATTAACATATAAAATTATTTGTTGTTGTATGTAATTGTAATCCATCAGAGAAATTCTACACAGATAAATTATTTCTTTGTGGGATGAGATTATTAATAGTTACTAACAGCGTAAATGTGATCATGTTTATTTGGTATTAAAAAAAGAGTTCAGATACTGTTTTCATAAATATTAATGTTTGGATATAAATTACTATTAACTGTAAATAAAATTACATTTTAAAATTATAACTTCATTTTAACCATAGCTAGCATCTTTTAGTTTAACATGGTTTAGCGTATTCAGTTGTTTTAATCACAGTGATTACATGTTAAATTGCATTCTAAGATAACAGTTAAAACAACTAGGAGTATTTTATGGACTTCTATTTTATCATCATGCACAATTCTATCATTACTTAAAGGAGTTGTCCAGCTAATTCAGGCTGCTGACAAATTCTTCATAGAATTTTCATAGTGAACTGTGTAATAAACACTGTGGTGTTTGCTTGGCTGCTGTTATGGTTTGCCAGAGACACATTCAGCTGAAACTAGAGAAGGTAAAGCAGCTGCCTTTCATAAATTTGTTTGGCAACTACCAGACAAATAGATTATTTAGAGTTAAAAATGGCCTGTATAGTGACTTAAATGAGAAACTGAAGAGTGTAAAAACAAAAGTATTTTGAAAACACTAGCACAGAGTGTCTTTGGGATATGGTACTGTTGAATTGTAAACAGCATGTGAAAAGGGCTTTGACTTACAAAGCATCCTTACACTGTTGACATGAAAACTTCCTAATATTCCTATTATCCTGACAAGAATGAGAAAAGAGTCCCATGAGTTTTGCTATACGACTGAAAATATCCCAAATATTTTCTCTGACCATATCCATCACTTATTTTTACATGAGCTTGTAGTGACAGGATGTGGAGTAATGGCTTCACACTGAATGAAGTAAGACTTAGATTAGAAATTTGGAAGAAGCTCCTCACTATGAGGAACTATTGGAACAGGTGCCCAAGCAAGTTGTGGATCACTGGAACTGTTCAAGGCCAGACTGAATGGGAATTTGAGCAATCTGGTCTAGTGGAAGGTGTCTGTGCTCATGGCAGTGGAGTTGGAACTAGGTGATCCTTGAGGTACCTTCGAACCCAAACCATTCTGTGCTTATGTGTGCTAAAAAGAGAACAGGGAATGGCTAAGGGTGTTGAGGTGATGACACAGTCAGAATTCAAAAGCTGTAAGCAGGGAGTGTCGTTCATGGCATGGCTGCCATGGGGCTTGTGTGGGACCCTACTGGTGGGACTTTTTTGGAAAGCAGTTCAGTGTTTCGTTGTTCATCTTGTTCTGAACCTTGGACAAAGATTAATTCACATGTTCAGTGTACTAATAGCATCTGGTGCACAGGTTCATGAACAGACCATAACACAGTGAGAAATCTCAAGGCCTAAACAAAAGGCATGACACAAGGATAAGCTATGTGTGACCTACATGTAAACTACTCTTCCTAGGAATGCAGTTTGCTAGTGAAGTATTTTAAGCATAGTTTGATAGGTAATTACCAGTACAGTGGAGATTATTATTTGTTTTCTGGCAGCATGTATAACTTTATTTTAATTATATGCAGACCGACACAAGTGAAGTGGCAGCTGATGGTTGCCAGTTGCTACAGGAGAAGCGGTAAGTTCTTTAACTATTTTGTAATCGTTTGGAGGTTTGTAACAATTTTTATAATTAATTTGGGTTGTTCATCCTGGAGAAGAGAAGCCTGGAGGATATATGAAAGGAGTTTAGAAGAAAGTTTACCAGTGTCTATAGTGACAGGACAAGGAGCATTGGTTTTAAGCTGGAAGAAGGTGGATTTAGATTGGACATAAGGAGAAAAGTGTTTACAGTGAGAGTGGTGAGACACTGGCACAGATTGCCCAGGGAGTTTGTGTATGCTCCGTCCATGGGAGTGTTCAAGGTCAGGCTGGATGGTCTTTAAGCAACCTGGTCTGGGGAAAGGTGTTCCTACTTATGTCAGGGAGTTGGAACTAGGTGATCTCTAGGGTCCCTTCCAACACAATCCATTCTATGATTTGTTTTGTTTTAATTGATGCTTTGATTATTAGGGTTTTTTTTCTCTCTTCTGTCTGATGTGAACGCTGGTCCTAAAGTTTGTTTGAAATTTCAGGCACATATTACTCTGTAATGAATCTTCTGTGTATATGTAATAAAACATGCTTTAAAGTCCATAAAGTGTGTCCACACTCATGCACAAAACTCTTAGTGCTGTTAAATAAGTAAAATAAAGAAGGTATTACCTCATAAATTATATTATTCAAGGTCTTTAAAATAATTATAATTCCATCTGATCTAACACAGGTAATAAGATTTTAAAGTTGCTTAATTTTAAATCCCTTTCAACAGCAGGTATAAATATTTTATATTAGAATGAAGTTTATATTAAAATACTATTAAAATAGTATTTGCATTACACAAAGACTAGTGTTCATGTACTGGATTTTCTTATTGGCAATATAATACACCAATAAACAAAATTGAAAGAAACTAATCTTTGGGGGGGGTTTTATCATCTTAAATGTATTCAAGACACTTAATAATGTACATGATACTCTCCTATGTTGCTGTCCTGTTTCTTTACTCTCCTTTATGCTTCTTTAGAACTTTGCAGAGCAGTCTTCCAAAACAAAAGAATTGGACGTAGGGGAGTCAGTGAATTAAGAACAATCAACACCACCCAAACCTAGACAGATTATCTGTGTTTCCAGCGAAGTGGGTTTGTCTGCTTTTTAGATAATTCATAGATTTACTGGCAAAATTCCCACCTTATCAAGTGAACGCTTAACAGGTCAGTTTGATCTCTGCCTCACATGTATGCAAATAAAAATAGTGACATCTCAACAAATTTTTGACAGGTATTTTATAGATACGAAGTTTTAGAATCACAGTATCCATCAGTCCTTTCCTTAATGAGCAAAACTTGAAGGTAAAAGTCTTAATAAATCACTCACTATCAGATCTGAGCAAAAAGCAAAACATAATTATTATTCTGATGGAAGAATGTACAAGTATCACAGTAATGATGAGGCTGGAAAAGACCTTAAAGATCATCCAGTCCAACCTAAAACCAACCAAGTAAACCTAACCAAGTAGACATCAGCTGTTACACATTTCTGTTTGACCCAATCTGTTTGAAAATTTGCAACCTCAGATATCAGTAGCTTGATACAGTACTACTGTGTCATAGAAAAGCAGGGTCCTAGAGGCAGGACAAAAATCAGGAAACTCTGTTCTGTTATTTATGGAGCCTCACTGGCAATTTTCACACACTTTTAATTTCTGCTATCAGTAATTAAAGAATGTTAAGCTCAGTTTTATCAAATGTTATCATACAATTTTAAGCACAAATCAAACAAAAAAGTATGAAATGATGTTGCATTGTATCAGTTTCTCATCAGATATTCTTTTTCGTGTTTGGTGATGTTTGCAGGTAACTACCAGATGTTTGTTTTGTGAACAGATGTGAACAGATGTTTGTTTTGTTTGCAGGTAACTACCAGAAAGCTCTAGAGAAATACAAAATCATTCACAGAAAATTCCCAGAGAATGTTGAAAGTAAGTTGTTTCACTGAGTGGTACAACTATCAAAGGAAACTGTGACATTGTGTGTTAGTAATTGTATGACGTGACTATTTTTCATATGAAAATATTTTCATGAACATTTTAATTCATGCTAATGCTGCACGTTTTCTCTGACAACATTCAAGTGGGATTCAAAAAATGCTATGGTAATAATGAAAAGAGATGAAAATAAACTGTAACTCTAGTGGATTGGTCAAATTCTTTCTCATACATACTTCCTAAATTTTATAACTATGTTACCTAGAATATAGAGGGTGAGATTTTGTTGGTGGATTTATTAGTTGGTTAACCAGCCTCTGGAAAATCTGAAGAAAATTTCAAACTAAGCTACAGGAAATATAACTTTGAAGATACTTTGCAGAAGCAGTCACACCTGTAGTATACATGAAAAAAGACCTGCAGAAAATAGAGGTTGTCATTGTTTGCGAAAATGTCCTGCTACATCCCACTGTGCACCTCACTAATTCCAAAATATGTGGTTGTCTCCAGCAAGCCCACACTTTTAAATGCTGTGTGGGAAGAACATTCACTGTATTTTAAAATAAAATTGTATTGTTCTGCTTTAACAAATGTACTGGTTTTTTAAAGAGGAATCATGCAGTTCTGCTGTCCAAAAGAAATATTATGACTCCTCAGAGTTACAAACAACATGTCACGTGTGTGTTGGTCACACGTATTTCAGAAGGAGAGAGGTTTAGTAAAACTCCTAGTGTCCTAGTTGTTCTGTGCATGTAGTTTCTGCAAATTATGAAATCACAGAATTGATGGAGATCCAACCTCCATCTGCCAAAGAGCAGGACTGCCTACCTCACGTTGCACAGGGCTGCAACTAGCTGGGGTTGGATTATCTCCAGAGGAGACTCCACAGCCTCACTGGCAGCCTGTTCCAGGGCTTTGTGACTCACACTGTAATGAAGTTTTCCCTTATTTCTAAATTAAATTTCTTGTGATCCAGGTGTGCTCACTGCTCCTTGTCCTGTCACTGGGCACAACTGAAAGCAGTCTGGCACCATCCTGCCTACAGCCACCCTTCAGATATTTATAGATGTGGAAATGGAGGCAGACGTTACACAGTTTAACTGACCATTTCAGCTGATGAAACCATGGTTCTTCATTCATGCCTCCTTGGCCATGTCTTCCAAACTATTTTCCTTATGCTTATTCTGATGCTTGTAGGATCCCTCAGTGGACAAGTTTAGCTCCCTGAAACTAGCAGAAAACTAGCTTAGCACAAAAAGAAGCCATTTGTGAAAGCGTTTGAGAAAATGGCTCATGTCATGGTTGTTTCAGAGTTCTTTCAGAGACATGAACAAACACACAGGAATTCAACAATGTTTTCAGAGTCTTGTATAACATTCAGGAGACTGTTTTTAGGGGGTCTTTTGCTTCCATCATACAGGTGTAGTTGATCTTTGTTTCTAGCTTATGTTCTTTTCAATTCTGTAAGTACTGATTTTTTTTTCTAAAAAATAACCACAGCAACAGAAAAAAACAAAACATTCTGATTCATGTGGCATTTGTAAAATTGTTTTCAGCAAATTGCTATTGATAGTGGCTTCTCAGTAATAACTTCATATCATTATTCTTTCCAGTTTCCAGAATGTTTTCCAAATGTTGAGAGTTCTTTGCCAGATGAGTTAGTATGTCTTGTGCTGTTCACATACATAAATGATATTTGTACTGTTCATGAGTTCTGACACTGCATCACAGAAATATTTGCAAAATATCACAACTCACATAGTGATATGAGATCAGAGTCACCTTGTACTCAAGGTTATTTGCATTGTTTACCATTCTGTATGTCTGGTTCTGTTAGGGTGCACCTGTAGTTTGACCTGCTTGGTTAAGTTTTTTCTAACGATGTTTTGCTTTCAATTAGGCCTCCGATTTTTAGTCCGCCTATGCACAGATATGGGCCTGAAAGAAGTCCAGGAATACAGGACCAAACTCAAGAAAGTAGAAAAATTGAAAGAAATAAAGGACCAGGTAAGCTTATTTCTTTCTGGTTTTCTATAGGAAAACCTATAAAAACCTGAGTGCATTGTTGAAGCTAAAATGATGCCTATGGTAATTGAAGACGAAATGTGTGTTAACTGTTTTGTGCTTTAGAGAAAATCATAGACTCAGAGAATGATTTAGGTTGGAAATGACCTCAGAGATCATCAAGTCTCAACCTCCCTGCCTTGGGCAGGGACACCTCTCACTAAACAAGGTTGATTAAAGCCCCATCCAACCGACTTAGGAATGTTTCCAGGCTAGGGACATCCACAGTCTTCCTGGGGCAACCTGCTCCAGCACCTCACCATCATCATAGCGGTGAATCTCTTCCTATGATCTTACCTAAATCTACCCTCTTTTAGCTTGAAAACATTCCCGCTTCTACCACTGGAGTACCTCATAAAAAGTCCACCAAAAGGTGTTCTTTGGGTTTTGGGGGGTTTGTTTTAAATTGCCTGTCAGTCTTACATCTGTCTGAATGATTTTTGAGTACTGGATTTTCTGTGATTTTAAATACTAGTGAAGGATGGGCTGTGCAGATGTAATGAGAATGCTGGAGCCACCCACATAATTCAGTGTCTCTGGAATGTCAGCTTTCCTACATATTTGCCAGACTACATAAAATGTATTTATGAGCCAAGTAATAATGCAACTATAGGGAGGGAAGGGGAGTCTATGAATTTGTCCATGTATTAGAAGTCCTTTTCCCTGTATACAAAGCTGTAATGTTTATAGATTACATAGGAAAAAATAAATTATTCATATTAGTGCCAATTTTTAAACTTAAAAGATTTTCATCAGAAAGCAGGATGCAGTAAAAGGTGTGAGGACCTAACCTGTGTTCTATATAGAGGAGTGTGTGTGTGTTACTGCATGCCCTTGCATCGTTTTCTTGCTATTCCTGTGATTCAGATTTTGAAATTAATATCAGCACCTTGTTTGGAAAGTGTAGTCCTTGTGATTGTACTGCAAAGTGTTAGAGCTTGCTTTTCCTACTTAGTGAACTGCCTCAAAGCTACATAGTCACGTTAGCACCTGGTTAGTCTTTACTCTTCTCTCGATGACAACTACTAGCACCCTTTTGATGTCAGATAATGTGTAAATGCATCCTTAGTTAATTTGTAAATGCATCCTTAGTTAATTTGTACTTCCAGGGAGTGTGAGCATGCAGGTGAACACTAGGATGTTTTAAAAATTAAATTCACAACAGGAAACAGTCAACAAATTTAAGTTACAACCTTACTTTGAAGGCTAGATGGAGTATATTTGTTACAGTAAATGGAATATAAAACCAGTCCACAAAAGTAGTGGGACTAATGCACCTACATCTCTCTGCCATCTGTGAGTGAAAGCAAGCAAATGATACCAGTATAATAAATATCTCCTCCATAATGTATGCCATACAGATCACCGCATACAATGTATGTTTCAGCAAACCTCATTGTTAAGTGTTGTATCTCAAGGGTGTTAAACAGGTTTTGCTTGGTTTCTAGGGGATGTCAGATCAGTCACTGATATATGCAGTTCTTTCCAATAACAGTACCTTGGGTGCTTGGGAAAGATCAGGGATGAAACCTGATCTCACCTTGCTGATCTGTCTCTCCTGAAAAGGACTTACCTGTCCATTACCACGTTCCAGTCACTGCTGCTGTCCCACCAGGTCTCTGTAATTGCCACCAGATCATAATCACCTAACTGGACACAGATTTGTAACTCCTCCTACTTATTATCCATGCTGCATGCATTGGTGTACAGGCACTTTAGGGAGCGAGCTGAGCGCTCCAATTTCACCCTAGGACAGCAAGAGGCCACCTGGTTTTCATTAAGACCAGAGCTCTGTCCCGCTCATACACACCCATCATCTTCGAACCCACCCGCCTTCAAGTCTAGTTTAAAGCCCTCTGAATGAGTCCTGCCAATTCCTGCCCCAGAACCGTTTTTCTCCTCTGAGATAAATCTCTCCCATGCCGTAAAAAGTCCATCCTCATCTTTCTTATAGGTTCCTTTTAAGTACAAGAAGGTCCAGATTAAGTCTCCCCGGACCTGTCTCTTCTCCAGGATGAACAGCCTCAGCTTTATCAGACTTTCTTCAGTGGAGAGGTGTTCTCACCCTCAGATGAGTGTTGGGGCCTTCCTCTGGACTCCCTCTGACAGGCCCTTGTTTTTTGTGTATTGGGGGCACCAGGTCCATGCAGTACTCCTGTTGGGGCCTCATGAAAGTGGAATAGAGGGAAGAATAAGGATCTCTGATGGCAGAGTCAAAGCTGTAATGTAGATCTGCCTAAATATTTTCCTGTTATGTGAGGCTGAGAAAAGTCAGAGGGGAAACTCTGAGCTGGGTACTCGGAGAATAACTGGTCTTTGCAGTAATGACTGAGACAAAATAGACATTTAGTACCTCAGCCTGTTCCTCATCGTTTGTCACAATATTCCACCCACTGTATCCAGTAAAGGATGGGGATTGTCCTTAGTCCTGCTTTTGTTGCTGGTGTGTTTATTTTATTGTCTGCTATGGAACACACTCCTATTTAGCATGCTTCTGTCCTGTATTAGAAGGGAAGTATTTTTCTGTGACAGATTCTCAACCTCAGTGCTGTCTTGCAAACAATAGTCCTGCAGTTCATTTTTGCTATTGGTATTACATCTGGGTTCTCATCCCTGGTTGGGCTATTTTTTTGTTGGCTTCGTTGGTTTATGTATGTGTGTGGGTTTTTTCAGTCTTATGTCTACCATCTGGCCTTGGAAATTACTAGGTATTTTTGTCATAAGAAATTCCTTCTGTCATCCATGAGCATATAGTCATAAACTATACTCTCAAGTTCTAAAATTACCAAATTGTAATATTTCACCACCTAAGTTTCCAATAGGAACACTGGTTTCAGTTAGAAATAACCTATACACTTCAATTCCTACTCTCAGTTTCAGACTAACCTGAGATCCCTCAGTTGCACCCACTAAAAAGAAAGCAGATAAATGCTCATGTAATATAGGTGCATTTCAAAGTCTGCACAAAGACACTGTCATCCTGTAGAAATTTGTCAAAATTTGCTATTCTGACGTTGTTTTTCCAGAGTAAGTATATCCACATGGAATTTATACCAAAATAAATATGCTGGAGTACTTATTTTATTCAGTCCTTAAATACAAATTGTTAAATACTTCCAGCCAAGAATCCAGGAACATCTGTGGGGTTCATTCCCTGTAGAAATTTTTCTCCCTCCATCTCAGCATTGAATCTTTACTGTAAGCTGCATTTTGTGGAGGGGAGGATGTTTTTGTTTGGTTTTGTTTTACTACCTTAATCTTCCCTTTTCTTGTTTCATTTTAAAAAACAACAGGTGGTAGTATAGTTCACACGACCTTCTTGGCACTGATGTATACACCCATTAGTATTTATTTCTGTTAAGTGAGGTTAATGACTGAAAGTGAGGGGCTGATTGTGTGCGGTGTGAAGCAGTGATGATAGGTGCAAAAACTGCGGGGGACGTACTGCCTTTACCTTCAGGCATCTACATCTGGACTAATAATCCTAAATGTCTTTTGCAGTCACAGGCAAGAAACAGGCATTTTAGAGTGGAAATGATTAAACCTACTTTAAATGTCTTCTTTTAGTATGGCGTGATTTGTCCACTGCTCACTTACTTCAAGGGATTTAGCTGGCTGCTTGAGCTGTAGGGCTTCTATAATATTTTGGGAGTCAGGTCTCAGGATGTGAATGTTATGAGGGCACTGTCATACGGGGACCGCTTCCCTTTGGCAGACCTCTGGTCTTTCACTGGGAGATCTGTTGTCAGTCATTCAGCATTTGGAAAGTCTGAACATGCTTCCTGAAGGACTACTTCACTGGGCTGTGAATAGGATATTAATCAGAAAGAAAATGCATTTTAGACATGAGGCTATCCCAAAATAAATAAAAAATATGAGAAATTCTGGTCCCAGATTGGATTGCTCCAAGACCAGCCCTGGTTTCACACTAGGCTTATGCTTTCCTGTCTGACTACTGTGAGTTTTGATTTAAGGGGTTTTCCTTTTTCTTTTTTTTTACGTTTTCTGTGTCCTTCCTGCTTTGCCAGACTATATATTTTTTTGGTGACAAATGGGTAAAGAAGTCACAGTAATTCACCTAAGTACATAGTTAGCTAGGATGCATGTATGTTTTAATCAGATCCTGAATTTATACTTTGAAATGAGATGCAGAGATTACTTCATTAACAGCTCAGTGCTTTAAGCACCCAAGTTTTTGTACCCACTCATCACAAAGTCCCTCACTGAGATGTAGATTCTTCTAAAAGACAAGATACATGCATGAGAAATTTGGTGCTTTACCAAGAGAAGCCAGGTCTGCCATATGATACAGAGTATTGCTTTGAGAAACTGTTAAAATGTTCAAATAACACTAAAAAAACCACAGCTGGAAGATGTTTATGGTACCTTCCTCAGTGTAAGAGAGCTGACTTTTCTAAACACAGCTTTTAAAGTATTTACCTTCACCTTTATCTTGCATTTAACACTCAACAGCAAATTAAATTTTGCTGTGAACTACAGTGCTGTGCCAAGACTTCAAAATTTAAGGTCTATGGGGTGAATAGTTCCTTTATTCCCTACTTCTCCCCCCATCCTTGAATCTTTAAAATAATAAAAGCCTTGTGGGATTTACAAGACATTAATAGGCAGAGGCTACTTTGAACTCCTGCATGGAGGGCTTTGCTGCCTGTTTTTTCAGCTGTACTTTACAAAGGTACATCTGAACTATTTTTATGCACATTCCTTGTATAAATTTTATCTGAAGAAAAATAGTTTATTGAGATACTCTATTTGAATTTCATAGTGCTCATTTTGTGGAAACATTGGATTTAACACTGATTTCAAAGACAATTTTGTGTATTCACAAAACAAGGTTTATTAGTTACAGTATAGTAAGCCTACTTTAATGTTCTTCTACTGCTAACATGAGTTTTCAATAATTATCTCTAATGTAATAACTAGACTGGTTTTCGTTCTGTTCTTTTTGAACCTTTTTCATGTTTTCCAGCGCATTAAATCTGGCAGGGATGGCAGTGCACGTAGCCGCAGAGAAGGAAACAGTGGTGGTGGTAAGTACTGAATGCATCTGCTTAAATATCAGATTTGTCAGGACCCTAAAGGAAATAGTTTTCTTAAAGTGTTTGTAAAACCTCCTTACATTCTGAAATGCACACCAATATGCAAGTACCTCACTAATTTTATTTCATGTTTTTTTATTATCTCATTGTATGAAACCTCATCTGGGATGGTAGCGTGGATCTGGCCTAAAAATTGTGCTTTATATACAGATCTGTGTATTCCTAAAGCTGTGTTTCTAGTTGTTTTCAATACTGTGGTCTTCAGCAATTATATCCCATTAACTTTGGAAGATTTAGTGTAAGGAATCATTTATTATAACAAAACTGAACATGTAAGCACTGCAAAACAGGAATTCATCATGTCTTTATATAACATGGAGGGAATGTTGTACCTTTTATCTAATATGGCATATTAGGATCTTAAAAGTTCAAGAGGCTGTTCTGTGCACCTACTTTATAATAAGACGAGGACACCCATACTTCTTTGGTGTCCTTCTCCTGTTCCCAATATAGCAATACTTGAAGTACAAGAGCCTTCGACGGAGGAAAGCTTACTCTCCATCTGCTAAGTTTCTGCTGTAGATTTACAAAAATGACTTTCATAAACATAAAACTCCAACAGTGTAAGTCTGGGAGCTGGCCTGCTGTGTCTCTTCTGCATTATGTAGTCTGCATATTGCAGAGCTAATGATTTTTCCCTCCCATTACTTAATCCATGCAATGTTTGTAATATTAAATCTAGCTTCCCAGCTGCTGCTCTAAGGTTCAGCTTCAGGCTGCTTCAGGCAACTGCATAAAAACCAAAACCCCATTTTGAGCCAAAAGAGGGTTTCACTGTATTCTGCTTTCAGTTTATCTTGGTATCAGTGGGTCTCTTAAAAAAGATATCCCCTATAAATTCTTGTCTCTCTTCTCTTCCTTTTAGAAATAATTGGTTAGTTTTATTTCTCTACCTACATTTACCTAATTCTGTAGAAACATGACAAGTAAGGGAAATTACTAATGTGATCTTATGATAATCTTAATGCTGTTACATTAATGCAGACTGCTTTCCTGGGCTCTACAAGGGTTAATAATGAGTGTTGGATGCTTAAGAGAGATCTCATACCTTTTCCAGCTCAGTGGTTTCACTAGAGAAACTTCTAAGTCCTTTATTGATGTAAAAACCTCAGATTGAATTTTACCTGTTCTGGGCTTCACGCCAAAGTAATTCTTGGAGTGAATTTCCTTATTTTGGTAACAGAGAAGGACTGAAACATTTCTGGACTCTCCTTTGTTACATAAGCCCTGTAACCAGACGGACAGTTAGAGGTGCCGGCAAAACAGCAGCATGAGGCAGCTTCAGTGCCTGTTTTCAGTCATAAAGTGGAGCTCCACTTTGGTTTATAATAAACAGAAGTGAAGAGCAGTGCTGGTAGCAGACGGGTATTTACAACTGCAAAACATTGCATCTGACATAGAAGCAAATGGCACAAAGGGTCTGTTTTCTTACAGCTACTTTTTGTAGTTATCACTACCCTCACTATGAAAAGGGGTATGTTACCAGGAGATGGTGTGGCAGTAATCTAGCAAAAAAGGATATAAGCAAAAAAGGATATAAAGGATATAACAATCAGGCTGGAAGAATGCTAAGACAACATTAATCCCTCAAATACATCAGTTTGTATTTGCCAGTACTTCTTTTAAAGAAAAAAGATCTATGGAAAGTTATCTTTTTTAAAACAACATTTTTCTTTAAATTCCCTCCAAAGATGAAGACATTTGTCTGCAATCTCTACTGATTCCAAGGCATTACTCTTTCCTCCCATAACCAGAGCAATGGGAGAAAAGCAAATGCAGACATTTGGGATGCTAACATAAAGAGGATAAGCAGAGTCAGAATGGACTTAAAGTGTGTCCTATGAATAAATCTTTGTTGTGCAAGATAATATGTTGAATTCATGAAAGGATGGAAAAAAACCCCTGAGTTTGGTAACAAGTCAGAGTAAGAGCGCATTTGAGAAGTCTCCATTGTACACGTTCAATGCCAAAGAACCAACCTGTCTGGAAATTACTTGGTAAACAAGCAGAGATACAAAGAAAGTCCTGTAATAGAGCCTGGAGTTAATTTTCTATTGGGATTCCTGATTAAAGGTTGTGGTGAGAATGTATTTGTTAGAAGGTGTCAAAGGCATGATGCATATTTTTACTAGTAATGGTGGCTCTGGGGAACCTTATTGGTGAAGAAACAGCATGCTCTTCAGATGTGAAGGACTGTGTTTAGTTTGTCTGCCTTCTGCTGAAGTCCCAGACATTGCTTTATCCAAAGTTTGCTGTTAGTCACCTGGGATTTGGGTCTGTATTGTGCCATTTAATAAATTTCTGTGCGTGGCCTGTGTGAAGACACATGTGCAGTATAAACAGGGTTATTTTATCTCAGACTCTCAGTACACTTCTGATAAAATAATGGCTTCAAAATTAAAACAAACATTCATATACATTTTAAGATTAGTCTTTTCCAGTGGTGTTGCCAAGTCCAAAAAGAATCATTTTCTTATACTTTTATGAGGGATTTGCCATCATAACTGAATGCAGTGAAGCCTGGAATCCTTTGTTTAGCACTTGGAAGCTAAATTAAAGTACTTCCTAGTTAAATGGAGTGTGTATGCATTCCAGGTATTTTAGGTATGATTCATGTTTTATTTCTTCTTACCAGCAAAATGTCCCCATACTTGCTGGCATTCCCAACAGATAATGTTTTTAAATAAAGTATTTTGTCCCTATGCAGTTATCTGTATTAGTAATTCAGGCTTCTTTATTTTACAAAATATGACCTAAAATTGCTTTTAAAGAGAAAGCTAAGAGAGATAAGTCAGCAGATTTTGTATTTCATAGGACACCTAGTAATTTGCCAATACAAATTAACACAGAAGGTGATGCACCAAAATATAATTTGAAGACTATGGTTAGTCTCTGTATGGGTAGTAGACTGGAAAAAGGGAGAGTGAGACAACTGACATGCATATCAGTGTCAGTTACAGCCTGCTCTTATCATGTGAAAAGGATAAGCATTAATGCCTACCCAAACTTGAACACATTTTTGTTATTAGCAAAAGTGCAATTTTCTTCTCCCCACGATTAAAATATTTATGATTTTCACTCTTTTTTTATTCATATTCCTAGCAGATGACATTGGTATACTCCCTTAAAACTCTTATATTTAAATTTTTAAAGTAGGAAAACAGAAGAAAGGAAAAAATAAGCTAACACCACATCTCAGTCTGGGTAGTTCTCAAATATTTCCTTTTCATTAATCTTGTTTTCATATTCACTTTTTTGTGTTTTGTAGAGGTTTGATAGTAACATCCAGAATTTAGGAATTTGGACACACTGATTTTTACTACCCTAACACATATTTACTGTTTAACAGCATAAGGCCTTTCATAGATAAGGGAAAGGCTGACTTTAAGGAATACATTACCATAGCAGTGTTTACTTGGTCTCTGCATTTGCCCTGGTCTCTGAATGGGGAGTTTTGTACTGGATGAGAGGGGAGTTTTGTACTGGATGAGAGGAGCCATGCAGTCTCGGACAGGAGCCCAAAGCAGCAGTGTTGAATTCGGAAGATGAAAGACTGAACACTTTGCATTCTCCTTGTTACCCAAGTCTGTCCAGATGAATTTGGAAAGGAAGCACAGGAGAATAATTTAGGTGTCTTTTCAGCTGTGACAATGTCAATCAGAGAACTGTGTTTGTCCATCCCAAACGAACATCCCATATTTAAACAGGCTTTACTAGACTATAGAGATCTCCTCATGTCATGTGAAAACATATTATAAATATTGGGGTTATAAGCATCCCAAATAACTTTGACTGCCATAGAGGCAAGAGATTCCCTTGTTTCCCTACAGCTAGGACTTCACAATCATATAGTCTAGGCTTTGTGTACCTGTTGATACCTTGTTAACTACACATAATTATGGGATGGTTCTGTTGGCTGTGTTTGGGAAAAAATTAATAAAAGGACAAGGAAAATATCTGAGTAAAGAAAATACCATAATTTTAAAATACCATAATTAAACTCACCTAAGGGGTTAAGTGAAGCCAATGGTATTGGCAAGAGGGCAAATGGTATTCTAGGATACTTTAGGAAGTGTGTGGCCAGCAGGTCTAGAGAGGTCACCCTCTGCCTCTACTCTGCCCTGGTGAGGCCATATCTGTAGTACTGTGTCTAGTAGTTTTGGGCTCCCCAGTTCAAGACAGACAGGAAACTACTGGAGAGAGTCCATCAGATGTCAACAAAAATGACTGGAGGCCTGGAGCATCTCTCTTAGGAGGAAAGGTTGAGATTGCTGGGGCAGTTTAACCTTAAGTAGAGAAGAATGAGAGACCTGGTCCAAACCTATAAATATCTGAAGAGTGGCTGTAGGGAGGATTGTGCCAGACTGCTTTCAGTTGTGCCCAGTGACAGGACAAGGAGCAGTGAGCACACCTGGAACATGAAAAGTTTCATATAGAAATAAGGGAAACCTTTACAGTGTGTGTCACAAAGCCCAGGAACAGGACTCACCTTCTCTGGAGATACTCAAATCCCACCTGTATGCAGCCCTGTGCAATGTGCTGTAGGCAGTCCTGCTTTGGCCAGTGGGATGGATTTGGTGATCTCTTGAGGTCCCTTCCAACTCTGATGGTTCTGTGATCCTGTTAGCTGAACTGATACACCAAACAATTTTCATTCAATAAAATTTAAAATCAAAATGAATGAACTGCACCGGAGATAAAAACTGCATCTGTTTCCCATGCCATTTCCCAGTTTTAATATAGTATTCTGCCTGCTATGCTGAACTTCCTGTTCTCTTTGGTCAAACCAAAGCCCTTTTTTCTCCAAAGATGGTGTCTTTATCCCAATTATGCAAGGTATGCAGAGTTGCATTTAAACAGCCGGATTTAGCGAAGCATCTGTAGTTTTTAAAGCATGTAGTGCACTAGTGCTTCTGTTAACATAAATATTTTACAAAGTAGGTAGATTACCAAACAATTTTACCTTTCTGTTTATTTTCCCAGCAAGTAAAATGGTACTAACATTCTATTTTAAGTCCCTTGTAGTACTGGAGAAGTACCTTATGCTATCGTCTCCTCACTGCAACTTCAACTATGGAAATTCCTTTCTAAAATCGCAGACTTCAGGGGTTGAAGTGCTATACAAACAGGTGTCTTGAGAAGTAGGAGGTACAGAAACAGCTTAAAATATTTAGTGTCTTTTTTGTTAGACATTTTACTCTCCTGTTTTAGAAATAGGGACTTTTATGAGGGCTTCTACTGATAGGACAAGGGGGATGGTTTCAAACTAAAAGAGGGTAGATTTAGATTGGATCTTAAGAAGAAATTCCTCCCTGTGAGGGTGGGGAGACACTGGAACAGCCAGGTTGGATGGTTTGTGATTTCCCCCTCCTTGGAATTGTTCAAGGCCAGGTTGGATGGGGTTCTGGGCAACCTAGTCTGATAAGAGGTGTCCCGGTCCATGGCAGGAGGGTTGGAACTAGACGATATCTAAGGTCCCTTCCAACCTAAACTAGTCTGTGATTCTGTGACTCAAAGTAGGTTTATTCCAAAACAGGACTACTTTTGCAGTGTGTTGCTGTATTCATTGTTTTGCCATATAAAATTAACCATTTTCTTCAACTGAGTTTTATACTTTGAGTATTTTTCCACCTTCTAATTTTATGGGGGGGAATTATTTCAAATTCGTTTTTGTAGGAAGCTAAACAAATCTGAATGAACAGACCAAATTCTAATACAGTAAGTTAAATGTCCTGAATATAACATTATGAGCATGTCTTTTGAATAGATGAGAGGTTCGAAAGCACTGTAAAAGATACCAGCAAGTGTATTATTCATGTCCTCACGTGCCCAGTTCACACTTAAGGACATTGAACACAAACTGTGAGGGGAAGCTAACGTCAGCATGATAATCCAAGTCTCAAATAAAATCATTTTACAGAATAAATTAATTTTTTTAATCTAATTTATAAATATATTGATCAGTTCTGCTTAATAGTTACTGTCACTTTATCAACTAAAATCGAGAACCCCATTCCTGCAGCCAGTTTATGTCTTTGCATCACCCAAAGTGAGCACCCTGGGATCTTCCTTCAAGTGAACTACAGTAATAAATTACTTTTAAAATAAAAGCTCAGTAAGAAAATAAATAAAAAGCACGTGTTAATTTGAACAAAGGTTTCCTTAGTTACTGAGAGCAATTTAGTTCAGTCATGGTTTTCCATTATTCAGAAGCTTTATTTAATTAGCATGTGTTTAGACAGTTACTAGAGTAATGCAAGTAGAATTAAAGTTTGAGCATTTTGGTGGTGGGGCAGGGCATGGAATGGTGAGTAGAAACTTCAAAACTCACCTCCCAAATATGCATGTTGTGATAAAAGGCTTTAAATACAGTTCTTCCCCTGACAATCTCTTTTCAGTAGGATACCAACATCCTGAAATCTACATTGCAAGCTTATATTCCTTAACACTAGCTAGATTAGGTATGTCTGTATACTAAATGAAAACATAAGAGATGATTTCTCCACAAACAGAACTATAAAAAGTGATTTTATAGTGATTGGGCAACAAGTGTAGTGCACTAAGTGCTTAAGGAACTTCCATGATAAGCAGGGGGTGTAGTTGGTAAGGTTTAGATATTTCAAATGTTGGACATCCACTAGATGTATAGTTAACTTATGGGCATAGTGTTTATCCCAGACATTTTGGTTTGGTTTGTCTATCCTTTTATTCCAGCCTTCTTTTAGTTAATGTAAAATCTATCATTTTACACTAAAGTCCATGTGTTTTACTCCTTCACAGCTGAAAACCTTTAATGTGCTGTCTTCTTCCTCTTCTATTTTCATTATACCCAGTTCTTCCTTCTGTTGTGGAACTAACCAATTAAATGTACTAGTTCAGTTGTCCCATCATGTAGTTTCTGTGGTATCCTTCCTGTCTGCATTTCCTTGCTGTGTCTTCCAACTTAATTACCTTGTAAATTACTTCTTTTTCCATCTCACAAGTCTCTGTGCCTACTCCTGTCCTACTCTTTCTCTCCTTAAACCATCCTCAAAATGTTTTCACCTAGACCATCTTTGAAGCTCAGCACTGACATTGTTGTGTAGGCCTGATCAAGGACCACTGGAACCCAGAGAGCAGCCCTTTTGTAATTTCACAAACCTTTGGTGAAGCACCCCAGCCAAACCCATTGATTCCTTTGTTTCTAAAACTGCTTCATGAAGCATTCACTTCTCCATCAAACCTGTCAGTGCAAATTGATCCAAGGAAAGTCAATGTACATTACAACAGACTTGCCTTGAAGTTTCCACTGTTATCTGTGTCTTGTGAATGTATTAACTGCTTGACATGTGGCTGTATGCATTATATCTTCCTTGGAGCAATTCTTTCAATTCAGGTCTGATTGAACTGAAGTCCGCTGTAGTATTTATAGAGAAATAAAGGTCTGTCTTCTTTGTGCAAGTTTTGGATGCTGGGTTTTGGCTTTTTTAAATAGTAATATTTATTAAAAGAGTAAATAAGTCTTATAGTAAGTAAGACAATGGAAATGTGTTTCCAAATCCAAACTTTGTAATTAATGTTTGCTGAATGAAACCCATTTTTTATCCTTACAGATGGAGGACTTTTAATAACAGCATTGTTTTGTGTCGTAAATAAGTATGTTTGTGTATGGCTGCATGGCATGTCCTTCCTTGTAAATGCACCAAGCCAAACATGAAAAGTTTTCTCCTCGGAGAAAAAAAATTGCATAAAAATTTATTGTAGCAGACAAGATTGAAAGCTTGCCATGCATGTGAAAACGAGATTCAGAGGTGAACAGATTATTTAAAGTGTCTGGAATACTGCTGTAGCAAGAGAACATTAATCTGACGTCGTCTGGGCACGAGGCAGCCCTTGAAGCTGACACATTCCTTGGGGCCCCGCTGCAAACTTTGCTGCCAGCACAGTGTTTACAGCAAGACGCTGGGCTAGGATGGTCTGTATACATGAACTGTGCCTGCCTGACATGCAGACAGCACATGTCAAATACACTCTTTTAATGAAAAGCAAAGTTAGTGCTGTATTTAACCTAGAGAGCATTCGACAGGTGGATCATACTACTGCATTAGTAAGTGCACAGATACATGAAGTGTCCATACACATTGTGGTAGTCTTTATCATGTTCATTTTAACTCCAGAATGTGACTGTAATTTATAAGCAACTATAATGTCTGGATTTGAAGCTGAAATATTTTAATGTGTTTACTCCAAAGTAAGTAAGGCTGTGTATATATATTTTTTTAAAATCAAAACACATGTGTGGACACAGTGTCCATTGTGTTTTAATGGCCACTATTACAAATGAGTACTGTATCCATCATGAAAAGATGGCTTCATCCAAATCTTGTTTGACAGATAGTAGCTGAATTTATGTTGTTCTTGAATCATGATTTTACAGAACATAACAGCCTGTTACTTGTCTTAAACTCTTTTTTTTCTCCCCCAGATAGTGGTGGTACCAAAGGGGAAAGACTGAGTGCCAAACTAAAAGCTTTGCCTGGAACAAGTGAACCCTATGAAAGTAGTGGTGGTAAAGAAGTAGGTAAGTCAATGTCTTGTACCTTCTTACTCTTTCGATCCTCAAAGAGGGGAGGTAGAAAAAGTTATTGAAAGACAACTAGGAAAAGATTTTCTTTATGAAATAGATGTGAAGAATGACTTCAGCTTCACTGTTCAGAGCTCACTATTGAACACAACTACTATACAGTAGTTGTAAATATTAAAGAATGTGGCCTGAGTCAACACTTACTACTTTCAGTTATCTATCACTTGCATCCTTTAGTTAGTCCTTGTAGTTTTGCAGTCATAAGTTCTTCATGAGGACTGAATTTTCAAACAGGTTTAAAAACCCAAATTCATGTGAAAAATGGTATTTCCTGAAATGCTCTTCCTCAACCAAATAATCAGTCTTGCAGATCCATGAGCTTTTTCTCATGTAATCACTGTACTAAAATAAAGATAAATTTTATTTTTAAATAGAGCCAAAAAATTGTTCTTCTAGCATTCAGGTACTTTGCAGTACCTCTTTCTCCTTCATATGTTCTCTGTGCTTTGCTTTCAGGGGCAGCTTACAGGTGTGTTTGATTATGTATGTTTGAAACAAGGCTAAAATTACTTGCAGGTAACTGTTTCAAATGTATTTATTTAAACCCCAGATGCGTCCTACATAGATCCACTTGGACAACAAGCAGAAAGGCCAAGAACTGCAGCAAGAAAAAGAATAGAGGAGGATGACTTTGCTGATGAAGAACTAGGAGAGGATTTGCTTCCAGAATAGCATATGGTCCACTCGTAATTTTTTACCTTTTACAAGTTTTAGCAAAAAAAACTTTAAGCCATGATGATTTTGTAGTGCATTTTGATAAAAAATATTTGTGAAATACTTTGTATATATTACATCTTATCTAAAAGTAAGCATTTGAAATTGCAGTGTGTTTTATAAGTGATTTTTAATAATTCTGAGGTTATTTTCAATATGTATAAAACTTACAGGTATTCAAACTCATTGCAACCTCAAGCATATTCATAAAACTTTTTATTTTAGAGGTGTGTTCAATAATAGGAAACACAGTGGCCAATAAATTGTCACCTTTTAATGCAAAATAACTCAAAGCAATGGTAGAAAGTTGAAAGTCCAATATCCTTCAGCAAAGCCAAGGCCTGTGGATTGACTTTCTGAAAATGCCAAATATAACATTTGGTCATCTTTAAGTTCCAAATTCAGCAATGTACTTAATGTTGATAGTCAAGAAGGTCAGGTCTTCAAAAAGGGCAGTAAGGACCAGGGCAACTACAGACTGTTCAGCCTCACGTCCATCCCTGGACACGTGATGGAACATGATAGAAACAGAATCGTTGAGGTTGGAAGCAACCTCCAAGATCATCAAGTACAAAACTCAACTCAATGCCACTATGCCCCCTAAACCATATTCCCTAGTGCCACATCTACATGTTTTTTTAACACTGCTGGAGCAGCAACTCCACCACCTCCCTGGACAGCCTCTTTCAGTGAAGATATTTTTCCTGTGCCTCCTGGCACAACTTCAGGCTGTTCTATCACTAGTGACTTGGCAGAAGAGACCAACCCTCACCTCTCTCCAGCCTCCTTTCAGGTAAAGAGCAACAAGGTCTCCTCTCAACTTCCTTTTCTCCAGACTGAACAACCCCAGCTCTCTCAGCCACTCCTTACAAGGCTTGTTGTTCTCCAAACCCTTCACTAGCTTCGTTGCTCTTTGGACACACTCTATCATCTCAATGTCCTTTGTGAATTGAGGTGCCCAAAACTGAACACAGTACTTGACATGAAGCCAAGTACAGGGGGACAGTCACTTCTCCAGTCCTGCTGATCACACTACTTCTGATGCAGGCCAGGATGCTGTTGGCTTTCTTGGCTACCTGGGCACACCAAACAGCTCACATTCAGCTGGCTGTCAGTCCACACCCTCGGGTCCTTTTCCACTGAGCAGTTCTCCAGCCACTCTTTCCCAAGCCTGTAACATTTCCAGAACTTTGGCACTGACACCAGATACAGCAGTGCATAGTTTTTAATATTTACAATGAAATGTCAGTCAGAATGAAAAAAGAGGCGAGGTGGAAAGGCAATTGAGTGGAACAATTCTCAGAGAAAAGCTCAGATGTCTTAATAGTCACAAGACCCAACTTTCCCATTATTCAGTGCTGCTGTATTTTTATTTATTTATTTCATTTCATTTCATGCTGTATATGGGATAACATATTTGGGGAAGTTCTTCTTTTGCCAGTCTCACAGTCTTGGAAGACCTGGATCTCCAGGATGCAACATGCAGGATGCAGGAGGGAGCATTTTCATCTACAGACTTCAGTGGAATGACATATATACCTAGTGGAAGAAAATGTTTGTGACCATGTTAGAGAGCATCAACAAACCTGTCAAACGGTGCAAAGGAGAAGACAGGCAAGATACTGTCATGGTCTTCTAACACAAAACTGAGTAGAGCACCTAATCAAATATTGCAATCACATAGACATGGCTATAAAAAAGCAGTATGAATTACTAATCATTTGGGATGTGGCTCACAGCTTAGTCCACAGAAACACCCCAATAGATATCAGACAGATTCAGATCAGCAGCAATGTTGTGGTTTAATTTGCTCAGATGCCAGACTGTACTATGTAAAGTGTATGTTACAAGCAGAATTACACTTTTGTTCCACTCCTGCGCAAACTCAGAGGAATTTCTGGAACATGTTGTTTCCCAAAGCATGAGGATCTGATTATTTGATGCTCTGGGTTACCAATATTTGCACATAATTTTTGCAAGCACTTTAGAGCTTGGTCTGAACTAACAGAAAGCTATGTGATCCAGCTCCAACACTCAGGTAAGTCCTGCTTATGATCAAAGTGATGTCACCCAAGTTCATCTTCAAAACCATATTAACCATGGCCACACCTCTACTGGATTGCAATGTTGCCAGGGCAGGCCCAGACCAGTAGCAAACTCCCCAGTACAGTTTTGTCCCATGACTATTAACAATCTCTCAGACAATTCCCTTGCTTATCCCAAGGTTAGCCTGGTCCAGGATCCATTTTTTACAAGCAGAAAAGGTGCAGCCACCACCTTCTGCTGTGTAAGATGTTCTATGTGAAGGAACACAAGATGTGACATCCCACTGGGACTCAAGGAGGGAGAGTGATCCCTGGTATGGATTGCCATAGTGGGGTGCTGTGTGTAAAATAATCACCTGGGTGATCATAATATCGTAGAGTGGTTTGAGTTGGATGGCACCTTAAAGATCATGTAGTTACAACCCCCCTGCAGAGACACCTTCCACTAGACCCAATTGCTCAAGTCCTACGCTACCTGACCTTGAACACTTAGATCACTCTAAGTGTGAAGCATCCACAACCTGTCTAGGCAACCTGTTTCAGTGCCTCAGCACTGTCACAGTGATTAAAGAACTTTCTCTTTAATCTAAATCTACCCTCTTTCAGTTTAAGCCATTACATATGGCCATTGTGCCACACCAATGGCACACACTTTTCTCATTGGCATTTAGCTCAGGGTGCAGTGCAAACAGTGTTCCCTGCTACTGTGTTCCTGAATCCTGTGATAGATCTCAAAAACTGCAGGAGCTGAAGCACTGCATGAGCTAAATAATTCAACCTTCATCCCAGAAGTTCAAGCATAAACATTTAGACAGGTCGGTCATGCAAAACAGACTCCAGTTCCAGAAGCCAGGCAGCAGGTATGTACTTACAGCATCATTTAAGCCCTGAGTTTATATTTCTCATTCTGGAATTAGTAGATCATTTAAAATTAATGAATAAAATTTTGGCAAATGCAGTAAGACTGCTTTGATACTACCTTGTTTCTATTTTATCTTAGGACAACAGCAGTATTAAACCTGGGAACATGCTAGTCCTCTCGAGGAACTAATTCTTGAGCTATTTTAGCTTCAATTATGAAAAATGTATTGGTCATAGCACAAGCTGTGGACTCTCCAGTTGCTTACCCTCATGATGAGTATCTTGGCAGCATAAATAGCCAAATATAAATTACTACCTGAATAATATTTTTTTTTAAACAAGCTTAATTCTGTGCCTGTGCCTCCTCTCCTCCAAGCTCAAGAGATCCAGCTCCCTCAGCCTTTCCTCATAAGGGAGGTGTTCTACTTCCTTCACCATCTTCATTGCTCTACACTGTCTGGGAATGGCTAAGTATTTACACCTATTGGCAAGTTTTCCTGCTCATTTTAATGGCTCTGAAACAACTTTCCAATTTCTCTTAATGCTCTAATGATAATGTATTTGAATAGGACTGTTTTCTTATGCTATGGCATATTCTATTGTTTGATCAATATAAGACTGAAGATAGAAACCTTGTGTGGTTTCTGCACATTGGAGTGTGTAACGTTGTATGAAATTCTCTCTGATGGAATCGTGCAATAATGTTTCTTACTCATATGAATTCACTACAAATCTGACTGATTCTGGCACAGCTCAGGTTTCTTTTGAACATCTTGTCTTTCTCATAGCATGGTACATGTGGGACTGAACTTCTTAATTGCCTGGCAATGATCACTGTGGTGAGAGTCTCCAGAGAGAGGCAGCTGCTGCTTCTAAGTATAAATGTTAAATGACAACCTCATGAAATAGCATTTAGAGTATTAGGTAAAAGTGACATACTTTTCTACACAGGCACTTGTCCACAGAGGCACTTGGAGTAGAGTGAGGAGCTTCGCCTGGCCTGACCGGGAAGGGCTGGTGTAGATGCGGCATTGTGCTGGTCTGCTCTGCCTGGAGAGGTCTCAGACACTCCGTAACCACAGATTCCACAGATATTTATCTGTTGGGAGCTGAACACTCTCTGCACATTGTGTAAAGCTGGAAGCTTCATGGATGAGGGCAGTTCTGTGCTACCTACAATGGAAAAACTAAGAGAGAGAAAGAGGCTGTACCACCTCTGGAAAAAGGGGGAGGTCAATCGAGTCATGTATCGAGGAACAGTCAGGTTGTTTAGGAGGAAAATTAGGGAGGCTAAAGCCCAACTCGAACTCAGGCTGGCCACCACTGTTAATGATAATATGAAGAGCTTTTATAAATATATCAATGAAAAAAGAGGGGCAGTAATAACCTCCACTCCTTACTGGACACGGAGGGAAATTTAGTAACTAGAAATGAGGATAAGGCAGAGGTACTTAATGCCTCCTTTGCCTCTATCTTCAACAACAAGGTAGACTGTCTTCAGGATGACTACTTACCTAAACTGGTAGA
>VZRI01008981.1:96996-118045 GCA_013397515.1 Upupa epops
TCGCCATGGGCCTACAGGTGACTCCTGGCGCCGGGAGGGAGGCGGGTACGGGTGTATGGAGGGGGGTGTTTGGGATGTGCGTATGGGAGTGGGTGTCCGTCCAGGATCCCGGCGCGCTGAGGGAGCCAGTTCCCCGTGTGGGACTCCCCGGGAGGTGTCGAGGGGAAGGTGTTAAAGTGATGTGTTAAAAGGCATGAAGAAGGTAAGTATGTAAAAACACACTTGTCTGATGGATAGAAAGAGAAACGAAAATCGAGAGGTGGAGCAAGCGATGAGCTGTTGATCACACAACCCTGCCCGGGGCACAGACCACCCCTCACCAGTCATTAGTTGAATAGTTCTGTCACACTGTCATAGCGTAGAGTTGTAGGATCGTTTAGGTTGGAAAAGACTTTTAATTTAATCAAATCCAGCTATTATCCTAACTGCACCAAGGCCACCGCTAAACCATTTCCCTAAGCTCCCTATCTACAGGACTTCTAAACGCGTCCAGGGATGGCAGGCGGAGTTCAGTCAGAGGACCCTCAGCAGAGGGCTCTCAGTGAAGAATGCCCCTCCTCACTGTGCGTCAGCCCCTGAGGGGCTCAGATGCTTTCTCTGAGATGTCACTCCAGGCATTGTGCTGGTTTCTAAAATAAATGGAAGCACACTGTGTGCCCTTGTCACGTTCCAGCCGTATCTTCTCTTATCCTGCTGTAGACACTTCTGAGGGCTTACTGTCCAGTTTGCTGCAGAAACGTAGGCAAGGAATTGTCTGTGTTTTCAACCTGCATCTTGTAAACCTATTTCCCTGAGAAGGGAAAGGTGCTGTCAGACAGGTTTTTAAGGGGATGTAAAGATAGCTGAGAAAAGTAAATTGTAGTTAGGCTGAGTAATACACAAGCAACGGTCTGTAGGTAATTCTGGAAAAGCTTGGCAGCCACTGATCTAGAACACTAAACACAGCCTCAGACCATATAATTGCTATCAAGACTTCTGGTATTTGTGTCTGAAAAACTGACAGAATTGGGTTATTATTTTTCAGCTGAATGAGAATGAGAAGCTAAAACATGCACAAACTTAGAAGGAGCTGACTTTCTTGCTATTTTCTGTGCATTATCCTTCATATGTACTTTGATGGTAGTTACTGTGTTTTCAGCAAACTTGAATATCTCCTTGTTAGTGATCTCCAATAACATTTATTTTGTGGCATGGGCTTAGCCCACTTTTAGTTTAAGCAGTAATCCTACTGAGAGAAAAAAAGGTTTATTAGCTCAGTAAGCTTTTCATAAACAAAGTATTTTTAGAACTGGTATTTTTAGTAATACATTTTCTGAAAGCAAGCTGAGGACTTGTTTAATTTACCTTAGCATGCAACAAGCGTGTGTGACACAGGGAGCACCAACCGTTAGGCTCAGCTATTTTTTACACTGATTTTGCCAAATACTAGTGCTATCAGAAAATGGTTCTTCTGGCTTAAAAACAGGGACTTCCCTGCTCAAATCTCCTTAGGCAGGTATTTAATTCTGTTTGGATATTGTGCAGGCTTCTTAACAGAGAACACTGCAGTTTGAGACCTGGCTTAAAGTTTAGTAAGAAACTGCGCATCCACTGTACATTTCATCAAGATGTTTTCAAACAAGATGACTAGACATTCACATGCAAGTACCTTGATGATATTTCCAAGCTGCACATTTTAAAACATAGTGAAAAAAAATTACACTGTTAAAGGCAAAGATCTAAAATTACATTTAGGGGGAAATTGTATCTATTGGGAGAAGAGGGCTGAGTATGCCGTCCAGTTAACCAACCTCATTTACAGCTTTTTTCTTCCTCAGTTGCATTTTTGCAGTGTGATTAGTGTGCTGTTGGACTGCAGCAGACATTGCAATGTGTGTAACAGAAGTGTAAAACTGCTTGCTCTGAGGAGTAATGTAACAGCATTTGCTGTTCTGACCTGCTATTTAATAGATTCTGAAGCCAAATGAAAGCTTTATGAAGGTCTGGTCTGATCCATGGCATTCACCTGGTTACTCTGGAAGCAGACTCCCAAATTCCCTTAGAGCTGCTGAATGTCTTTGAAAAGGACATGCAGCTCTCCCGTAAATATTGCAAGTGATGGCACTCTGCGTCTTGCCAGTGGTTAACCAAATCCATTTATACGATCCAAACAATTTCTTCTTCATAGCAGGGGTATTATTTGGAAAAACCACATACAGCTCTCTCCTGTAACACAGCTTTCTTGATAAGCATACTTGCATGTCATTGTTTTAATCTTTCCTCATGAGTTCTTTTCCTTCACTCATCTTGCCAAGATTCAGCCACTGACTCCTGAACTGCCTTTGAGTCACTAGAGCTGCTTTCATAGTGAACGCCCAGGACTGAATTCACTGTAAGCAGCCTGTTGTTGTACACGCAGATAGCATCCTCAAAGTATGGATCTGACTGATTGAGTCTTAACTTCAAGATGCCTGCCCTGTTTCAATGTGTCTCACAGAAATCCTGCTCTCCACCTTCTCTGCCCCTAAAGAGTTACAGAGCAGTGGATTTCTGTTCTGTGCCTGAAGGAACTTTTTTTGCGTTTTGACCTGCATCTAAATGTCTGAGATACCTCATGCTGTTCCTCTGTCTTTACTGGTGTTGCAGCAGTTCACATTGTTCCCATCTGCAGATTTCATTAGCGTACAGTTTATACTGTCTGCTCCAGGTCATTAATAATAAAGATATTAACTCTGGCTGTACTTACCTTCCCCTGTGTATCTCCCTAGGCACCTGCTCCCAGCTGTTTCACACTCTTTCTTGTAATTCTTCTGCACATGATCATTCAGTTCAAGTCAGCTGAAATCTGTTCCTATCAGCGTTTGTGACAGAGAATCAAATATTTCTTAGCGATCTGTGGATAACCTTCACCCCACTGTATCGCATATATCCAAGCTTGGAAGAATTAAGTTTGATTGACTCAGAGCTCAGATAATCCTTGTGAGACTTCTTTCCTTGTCTTTGTTCTTTGCTTACTGTTTATTTGCTACTACTTGACCTTCAGTTTGCATATACAAAAATCAAGATTTACATAATTTTTTGCTTTCTACAACCCAGATATACAGGAGTTGCACATGGATTGCACCACAGATCTATCTGGTTCACAGTCTTGCTGCTGGCAGCAACCAGCAGGTGGTATTTGGGGCAGAAGTTAGGAGAAAAATACTAGTTCATCTGCTTGATACTGAAATTCCATCCTGGTGGCCGCAGGAGATCAGTATATAACTCGGAGCACGAAGTTTAATACATGAATCACTCATCACCATACAGAGCTATAAAGAGACAGCAGAGTTCCCCAAAGTCAGTTGAGTGGAGTGGAATCTTGAGCACACTGGGTTTGCTCAGCATTTCAGGAAGTTGGTCTAAGAATTACCCACATTTTTTTTAAAAGTTAGAGCTAGCAGCAGGAATTCTGCCATGAAATCATCATGCCTTGAAATCATCAGGGTGATTGTGTGCCAGCTAGTGACATCTTTCCAGGAGCTGCTCATCCTTTTTACCAGTATTATGTGGGTAGTCAATGAAACCCAGGAAGCCTGTTTGTACTGGAGGTAGTGGGCAAGGACCATGGTCTTTGGCTACTGCTTAGTGATCATAGGATCATAGGATCTCCAATAAACTGTGGTCACAGTCCAAAAATCACTGTGGTTCACAGTGGCTTCCCAAAAACTAGTGATACGGTTGTCTTACCACCTGCAGATCCCTGCCCACAGCACAGCGTGAGTGCTGCTTGTTAAAATTTGGAGAAGCCATATTCATGTTGAATCTTTACCAATGCAAGCTCCAGAGATGCACACACAAGTTAATCATGGACAAGAACCATTTATAAAAAGGATTAATACTAAATGCTTGTCTGAATGTTTGGAAGGTTCAGATAACTGCTTAAAAACATCAATCCCCCTGAAGTCAGCAACGTGGTGCAGCAGAGCACATGGGCTGTCCGTTAATCGGCTCTGTTCATCACCTCTGTTTTTATTCTCTGCTGTCCTAAGGTTGTGATAACATTCCTAGCTAGTTTGTAGGGATATGGTAAGTCTTCTGCAAACATACTTCTGCATGAATTTGGAAAAAAAATTTTCAAGAAGTCATTCCTACTCTGAAATTTTCAGATTTCATGGCTTCTGTGTCTGTTTCTGAAGCCTAATCCTGTATTTACTAAGGGGCAACTTGCAGAGATTTAACTGTTGCTGCCGACATTGAAATTGTTGTGTTGGCCAGTGCCCAGCTTGGAATTTTCAAAACGTTTTCTTTTTTTTTCCTCCAGCCCAAGTTGATCAGCATCCTTGGTTTGGTGCTCATCTACATTAAATCTTAATAAAAACTCTGCAGGCAGATCTTTCTTTTTTACTGGTAAGAGTCAAGTTTGCAGTGGTTTGGAGAAAAGTCGCACAAAAAGGCTTTCCTTTAAGTAATACCCCAGTGATTTCCAAGAATCTTAGCCTAGGCATTTTCCAGGATGTAACATTATCAAGTAGCACCATGTGCGTATCCCAAAGATTCAGCCAAGGGAAAGACTACAAGGGGCCACAGAACTGCCGACATTTTTATTTGAGTATGTTTGTACGACTTCTTGGAAAAGCCCTGTTAGCAGTGGGCAGTTTGTGCAGGCCCCATAGTTAGTACCCCTATGTAAAACAAAGTGTAACGTGAACAGAACACCTGCTATAGCAATGTAAATGTCTTGCCGAGCAGGAGAAGAAAGTTGTTAACTCTTAATCCTCTAAGTATTTTAGAAGGATGACAATCTGCTTGTTGGACTTCTGATAACATCCAGCTGTCAGCCCAGTGCTAACAGGAATTTCTGAAGAGTCAGTTCTGTCTGCTTGTCCCAGCACAGCCTCTGACCCACTGGATATAGAAGCTTGGAAGCTGAGAAGTGATAATATTATTTTAAAAATACATCTGAAAGTAGCAGTGAAGGACAAGGCAGATTCCATCTTTGCAAGAGTTTTTCTTCTGACAGAAAATTTTGTCATGAGTTTCCAGGCTTCGTACATAAACAGCAGGAAGTTTGTTTTTCACAGGGAGCTCTCAAAGCACTCGTAGGGTCATAAGGAAAAGCAGCCTAGCACTAGTCACACATCATTAGCAGTTCCAGTTCAGTACAAATGTGTTTCTTTTTCCAGCAGATTGAAACACAGCAGCCCAGCATAGCTCCCTGTTCCTGTTGTTTGTAAATCAGGAGCACTGCCTAGGCAGTTTTAGCCTGTCATTGCCATCACCTTGGTTCACAAGGGCAAGCCTCATCAAAATGGCTGGGCTCTCTAGTTTGCAGAGACAAGGACGGGACACTTGTGTGCCAGTGCAATATTGCACTTTTCCAGTTCTCCACCACTCTTCTCACCACCCTCTGTCATATCCATCCCAGTTGAGTGCATCTTACACTACATATAAGAAGGAGTCAGTGGGAGCTTGGAACATGTGTTTTATTTACTTAACTAACCTGAATTAAATAGGTTTGCCCTATTCCAGAGGAAGAAGTAAAAACACGACTTGTAGTGCTTGTTGTAGTAGATGCCTCAAACTACAGCAGCTGTGGTCATTGTATGCACAGAGTGCACGTGTGGTCAGAGGAAGCAGGTCACTTTTACAGCTGTTTTTACATGGCTTACCGGTTAGTGGGTTTTTGTGGTTCTGAACCAAATTAGTCTGGGCTGCCTAGAGAGATAACAATGAGGCTTTAGTTATAGGGGCATTCTTAGCAGTTTGAGTTGGAAGATGCAGACCCTTGTGTATGGCTCCAAATTTAGTGATATTTGAGTTCAGCATTTAATTTCAGGAGGGTTTTAGAGTATCTAGTGTTAAAATTCTGAATGCTAAACCACATCTGCATTTTGGATCCATCTGTGGGTTTGGATCCATCTTTGGTTTTGCATCCTCTCTGATTCTTTTCAATCCTCACATGATGGAGTATGGACATCTACATCCAACCTAGTAATGTAACAGATTTTTCTGTGGGAAGTAGGAAACCACACCGTTCTTTCAAAAAAGCTTCCTTTATACCTGACTTTGGTCATGTGGGAATTTGGACGGCAAAGTTTGTTAGAGTCCGTGATTCCAGTGACAGTGTTCTCTTGTTATTAGTGAAAACCCTTATGTTTGCATCCAGAAGCACATTCATGCTTTCCAGTAACATTATAAACCAGGTGCTAGAGATAATACAGTAGAGGAAATACCAATGACTTGACATGCAGCGTGTTTAACATCCACCACTGAAATTATTCACACCTGACTCTGAAATGGGAATGTGTCGCGGCAAACAAGCCTGTATTCCACTTTCTTCCCTTCTGCTGGCTACCAGACATTTCATTTCACATTGGTGGGAGATCCTGCAACATGAAAGTATTTCCTGGGGAAAGTTAGCAAATAGAAATGGGACAGAGCAGCTTTGCAAAAAGCACTCTGCAATATCACACATGTCTAGCTGTGAGAACCGGTCAGGTTTTTCTGTGAGGAAAGCAGATTCATTGAAAAAACAATTCAGATTATCTGGTCATTGAAAAAAGAAGAAAAGTCCCCATCTCTTTCTTTGATGACAGGATAATCAAGTTTTGTTTGGCTGCAGTTGTGATTCCAGGTTTGTTTTAACCTGATAAACTGCATCTGAAATAAGCAGCTCCCTTTTCAGCTTGTTTGTGTTGGCTTGTTTCTGTAGGGTAAGACAGCTAAGGGCCAAAATCCAGCTTTTAATGAAGTTGTTCTTCAGTTGGATGAATTCCCTGATCATATCCTGCAATGGGAAGGATATCAGCATCACCACAGGGGTGAAGGCATGAAGGAGAGCCTGGCTGCCTGATTTGGCAAAGACGGGTTAGCTTGATTAGAAGTGACTGTGCAGTCACAGCAGGAAGCTGACCGATGCCACCTCTTTTAGAGATGAAACCTCATCTCAGAGACCACCTGAAAAGATAGAAAGTTAACACTGATTCCAAAGGAAGAAGTACAAACCCTGGGAACCCCAAATTTAGGAATCACTTTAAGTCTATTGCAGTTTTTAAAATCTGTTATTTTGAAAGTTCTGTGGAAAGTCTTAACTGCTGCATTGTATGCTCAACAGTTTGAATCATCCCATAAATAGTTCTATTGATAATAGATACTTGTTTTATTAATTCTTCTTGTGTAGTTGCCCCATTTCATCCACTGCATGGTGGTCCTATCTTGATCCCAAGTAGAAGATGTCTTAAAACCCTGTGCAAGTATTTTACCTGGTTTTGCAGTACTTCATGTGTAGTAACGGTCAGAGCTTAGCATTCTCTCTGGTAGCAGAACTTGAACTGTTGCTCAGTTTTCAGCTGCTGTGATTTCCCATCCAGACACGGGAAATGGTTGGTTTAGTTTGAAACAAAAAAAATGCTCCACTTCACTGGTAGGAAAACTTGCTGAGTAAAGAGGTGGTGAAATACTGCAACAGAGCCTCTGAGCAGGCTGAGGATCCCATCTGGAGTTTAAGAACAGGCTGGACAAACATGAGCAAATACCTCTGAGCTTGCCTCATGAAGACATTTGGATTAGGTGACCCCGCAATGTGTCTTCATGGCAGTAACAACTGTAGGACACTTGTGCTGCGTGACATGTGTAGATCTCTCTACTGTGTGAAAGTAAGAGCAGGGAAAAATGGCAGGAAAAGGCTTTCTGTTACTTGACAGGGCTAATATACTTGGGGTCAGCATCCTTCCAAAAGGGGGATGGTCTGAGAGGTGGTTAATGGTGTTTCTGGGCTGAACACTTCTCTAGCAGTCAGTCATCCCTCTCTGTCTGCAACTAGTGTGAAGTGGAGCTGGTTTTCTACTGGTGTGAGAGCAAAAGGTGTTCTGGATGAAGCTTAAAGTTACAAAGAGGGCAGCTGGCATAGAGTTAAATATCTTCTAAATCCTTTATTTCTTGAGGTGCAACTTCTTTTTTAGGATAATGACACACAGTTGTAATAACGTACCAGTTGCAGCCATGCCCAGCAGTGGCTGCCAGTATCAGCAGGAAAAGCGAGTAAAGAATCAACACATCACCATCACCAAAAGCAGCATGGCTATGAGCACTCCAGTATGCGTTCTGCACTTTGTTCATAGACTTTTATTTCAGAAAACAGTCTTTATCAGCTTTTATTTCATTGCTAGAAACAATGGCTATGGATCAGCCAGGATCTATATGACGTGAGGCCATAGATCACATCTTTATTTCTGCATGCAGCAACATCCAGAGAGGAATGTTGGAACTCAGACTTCGTTGCTCTAAGCTGTACTTAGGTTTCAATCTTTCCAGCTCCTGCTAATCAGGAATTTCCAGAGACAAGGCATTAATAAGCAAAAAGAAAGGGTCAAACAACAAACTATAAGACAATAAAAAGTAGAGGCTGTACTCTTTAAGCTTTTGGGTGGTGCCCTACATCAAAATGGAGCAGGAGAGGGTAGAAAAAACATCAGCTTTGTAGTTTCTCTCAGTTTGGGCTGGCAGATGTTATTCTTCTCAGGTTAGAGGAAGAAGCTGTGGAGCTGAACTACAGAGAAGAAACACAGAGTTCTTTCAAGAGGAAAGCACCTTTCTAACCTCAAGACTACTAGGGAGCAAAAACTATTGTACCCTTATCAGTACAATTTCATTCTGTTTCTATAATAAAATGGTAAAGCATCACGTCATAGCTTTAACAATGTTAACAAAGTTTGGTACCAACTTTTTAAGAACTCAGGGCAGATCAGAAGCTTGGAAATGCCTAAGTATCCTTATTCATTTACCTGTTGAGTCCAAAATGCACAACTTATTCTGCTTAACCCACTGAACCTCGAACAGTAGAAAGCCAGACACTTCATAGTTCAGTGCACACTGTAGGGCTTGATCAGCTCTGTGAGTTGTTTGTGTTTTTTCCTCACACTTTTCACTTTACAAATAAGAAGCCAGATAGCAACAGCTACAGCTATTTTTCCTGGCAAAGAAAACAAAACTGTTATTTAAATGTTTATGACCAAATCACATTATTATATTTTCCAGATTAATAGGTCTAATTTTGGATATACTAATGAATCTTTATTATTTGCTTCCCTATAGAATTTCCTATGATCCCACAAGATACCCCAAATACATTCCTGAAGCATACTGTCTGTGCAAAGGCTGCCTCATGGGGATCTTTGGCGAGGAGAATTTTCACTTCCGCAGCACCCCTGTGTACATGCCAACAGTCATCCTCCGACGCACATCCTCGTGTGCTGGGGGCCGCTACGTCTACACAGAAGATTATGTCACTATCCCAGTGGGCTGCACGTGTGTACCTGAGCAAGAAAAAGAGGCCGAAAGCGTAAATTCTAGCATAGATAAGCAAGACATGAAGTTGCTGGTAAGCCAGAACAAGCCATCATCAGAATGAAGAATATACAGTTGTGTTCCAGTACTGGTTTCACACTGTCATTTCACCATCTCAGGAAATGGCCCCACTGCAGCAAGTGTCGCGACTTAACCGCTTTTTATCCTTTCAGTTATAAGAAGGAAGGTTTTGTCCAGTCGCTCAGATCAGTAGAAGTGACAATTCGTATTAAGAACTTCTTTAGTTCATGTAAGTATTTGCTGCAAATTCCACAGTAGCTGCTTTTTTTGTCTTAGAGCAGAATGTTTTATCCTTGCTTATTTCCGGTAAATTTTAGAAGAGTATGCAACTGTAAGACATGCTAGCTATTTCTGTAGCAGATTACTGGTTGTAGATATTTGGAAGGATCTCTTATACTCTGCTTTTAAAATACTTGTATCAGAATTGTATTGATGCCTTACATGCACCAAATCAGCAGTTAAAAGGATCGAGTCTCATGCTGAGAGAGCCTTCCTTTATACAGCACCCCTCAGCTACCAGCAGTGTCCTTGCCTGTTATATCTAGGACTGTTTATACACTGCAGCAAGGAACCCTTTGCTGAGTTTGGGTTGTTGATGAAACAATGTTCTATCAGACTGCTGTTTCCCAGCTTGCTGAATTGCTAACCAAGGATGTTGAGAAAAAGCATGCTAGAGCATTGTAAAACTGCAGTGGACTTCTCTGATGTGGACTAAGTACACAGAAAATAGGGGGTCCATTTGGAGTCCCAAGAATTCTGTCTTAGATTCCCTTCATCATTAAGTGCTTAACTGTTTCTTGTGACAAGACTGTATTCTGACAGTTGAAAAACCTTTTCCGTATTAGGAGAGAAAATTCCCCTTAAAAAAACCCACAAGTGCAAGTATGAAGGACAAGCTTCATCTCAGGTACCGTGCAGATGAGTAAACAGGATAGGTCTTAACCTTTTGTGTGCTATAGAGGTCACTGAGGTGAATCTCAGCCAATCCAAACTTGTTAAATACCGTTAGCGTCACTCATTCTTACCTACACTACACATAACACACAGTCCCATGCAAAAGAGGCTAGTCTGTGAAGAGCAGTCTTCCATCTTACAGGGACCTGAAACAGAAACCCTGTATATGTGGAAACTTGCATTTCCAGAACAAGACACTGAAGGTTGACTCAGTCTAGAGACTAAGGATCAGAAGTGAAGGTAATTCCTCATGAGGCCATAATCACCAAAGCTGATAAATGTCTGAAGGCACAGCAGACAGTATCTCTCATAGTTGAAGGATCATGATGGCAGTAGCATTATGAAGGAGAGTAAACATTACATGCAGCCGTGTGCTAGCTATATGAAGAATCTCAACATTTGGCACTACACAAACATGCTCCTTTGGAGTGTTGGTGGATGAAGAATGGAAAGACAATGAGCTAACCAGCATTAACAAGTTAAACAGAGAATGGAAATCAGTGACAGCTCCTTGTTTTGGTGCCTTACTATGGACTGTGCTCCTTAGGACTCACTCTGGTGTAACATTATTTTTATAGTGCAATCTGTATAGCTTCTTATGAAGCCTAAAACAACTTTAAGAACTCCAGAAACCAATAAAAGATTCCCATCACAATGTCAGGTTGAAGTTTCTAACTGTGTTTCTAGTACAGATGATTTTCCACAATTCTTCATGTCTGTAGCTCTGTTTCCTCATATTGTGATGTTCCTGTCTCGAGGGGATTGGTTGTCAAATTATATTCAAAGAAGGTCCAAAAGTGTTAATACTACTCAGGAACAGCTAATTGCCAAGCTGCAGCCAGCAATTAAAGGTTCCTGTTACCTGTTCCCCGCAGAAAACCTGCGGCAATTGCATCCAGTTTTCCTCCCTTCTGAAGTGGAAGAACTCACCTTCTGAGAAGAGGGAGATGGTAATCAAAGACAAGAGGAGATCAAAAGGGAATCAGGCCCACAAAACTAGAGAAGCACCACATTAGGTGATGCTTCAATAGTCTAAACTCTTACAGGGTTTTTTCCAAGCGGGGTAGAACTGGTTCTTAAGTCTCTACGGCATAAAAAGCAGTAAAAGGTTTTCAGTAAAAGGCAGGAAAAACAGCCAAACAACAGCAAGGTCAAAACACAGAGCCCTTGAGGTTCAGTTAGTGCCTAGAAAGGCCGCCAGCTAAAGCTCTGGCGAAATACTGCCCTCCAGCACAATTTATGTGCCTGCCCACACACTTTTGTTTTCCAGCTTGTCTGCAACACATTAGTTACTGGAGCATATGGATTTCTTTGCATTGTGGAGAAAAAAAGCTCTCGCTTTTTGTTGCAGCACTCTTGTCCTGCAGCTGTAAATCATGGAGTCATTTTGAGGTTTTTTTAGTACCCAGAGCATGTTCTGGGAATTCCTGATTGTCTCAAGCTAAGATCAGGTAAATGGAACACAACTGGTGCTGCCAATCCAGGCAAACAGATGCTTTAAGCTTTCAGGTACCTTCAGGAATGGGACGACTGGAAGAGAAAGCAAAACCTCGATGACTCAATAGATGCTGCATGTTGGTGACCTCCTACTTGTCATAATGCAACGAGTGCAACAGAAAGCTTCCTCTGGTTAACAGTAACCTCATCCTAATCCCATTTTCTTTTTCAATCCTCACTCTACTGTGACAGGCATTTTTAGCTGAGCCAGTTTGCTTTGTGACTCAGCTTCCCAGTTCAGTGTCTCTTAAAAGCTGTGTTTGTGTTTTCAGTGTGAGCAGCTGTTTGATAATAACTCCTTAGCAAACAACTGTTTGTTACTACTTCCATGAAGATCTATTAGCTACGTAACATTTGTTAACCTTCAAAATATACTCCCGCATATAAGCCCTCTCCGTGTTACTTGTGGAAACATCTGAGTATTCCATGTCATTTGTGTTTGTTCGGAATTTTTCTTTCTAAAGAGCTCATCACCTCGTGGCTTTGTATCAGCGTCGCTTCAACCAGAATGCCACGGTTTCCAGCTTCTGTCCCTCTGGTTACAGCTGCTGCAGCACTGCCTTTAGTTTGCAGGGTGGGAGGAGGGTTCACTGGATTTGCTTAAAGGCTTCGCAAACTGTTGACACAAGACAGACATGAAATGCCTCATTGAGCCAACTGCAGGCCCAATAAATGCGAACAATTCAAAGCTGAAACTATCTGGCAGCTGCTGCTGATTTGAGAAAATCTTTGTTGTGCCAGGAAAAATCTTTTCCTTCAATGAGGTTGTCCCTGGAACACGTTAGGAGCCACTAAACACAGAATAAGATCCTTGGTAAAGAGATTATTTTCTTCTCTGTAGTATCACTTAAGCTAGGGTGGAAAATTCGTATCATTGAAGAAGGTTGCGGAAAGCCTGAGTCAACAGTGTTGTTTACTAGCCAGGCATGGCATGATGGTGTGTCCGAAGAGGTGGACGTCTCCAGCTGCAAGTAAACGTGAAATTGTATGGGGGAACATGAACAGGGAAGGGGAAAAGGGAAAAAAAGTTGTGATGCATTCAGAAATTAGAAACACCCATGAATCTCACTGGGATTAGGGAACAACCGTAACTACCTGGACTAGGACACATGAAGGCAATCTAGTCAGTTCTACCGGTTTTGTTGAATTGTGGCATGAGATACCACATTTTTTGCTGTAATCCCACCTGAGGAGGCTGTGTGACACAAGCATCCCATTTCCCACCTCCCTGCTCAGCACTGGGACTGTGCCATGCAGGTGACAAAGGCAATGTGACAAAACCAGCCATCGGTGATAGTTCTCGCTCTGTTTCAGAAAGCTGTGGCTGGAGGGGTGAAGGCAGTTGTGTGGTACACAGGTGGCCTAACCGCACATCAGGATGTGCACTTTAGGTCTTGGTGGTAGCAGTACCTTGGTCTGCCTGCAACAGCATTTCTAGAAATGTTTGTTACCTAGAGTGAGGTGCAGACAGCTAGAGTACAATCTCTTCCATCTACAGCCATCAGCCTGTGCACAGGACCCTACGTTTCCTCTGCCAAGTGTCACACTGATACCTTCAGCAGAGCACTGAGGCTGCTGCAGGGCCTGTTACCACAGCCAAGAGGCTGTAATGTGTGTCTGCAGTCGCAAATGCTGCTAGCACAGTGGCATGGAGGTAACGTTTCACCAGTCAGTTCCAACAGACAGTCTATTCATGAGACACCCACAATAAAACCAAGCCAATCACTGCTTGACACCAAACGTTTTCTTCATAGTTCTTTACAGAAACAATAATATTTTGCTGTCACGTATTTCTTACAGTAACTGCAATGGCACAAAGTCACTACACATCTTTGTGACGAGCAGCCTTTGGAGAAACACAGCTTCTTCCTTAGACACAAGTAGGACAAAAAGGCTTTACCTCCTGTCACAGGTGAAGGCTGTGAATGGCACTAGTCAAGCTTTGCTTGGGCAGCTGCCTGCACTCGCCAGGGTTTAAGAGGAAAGCCAGTGGACAATGGGCTGCTCTGTTGAGTGCATCTGCACAGACCTACATGCACGCTCATTTTCATAACGGTGCACGTCTTCACAGTGCTCTTTTCAAACCCTGTCACCTACGTGTGAGAAGCAGCAGTTACTTTCTTGGAGAACTGAACTTCTTGGTACAAATGCAGAGTGTGCTTTCTTTTTAAGGAAGGTCTCTGATGAAGTTGTTAGCGAAGCGTCGCTTTAATCCTGATAGAGACAACGCCATACACTGACCAAATGACAACTGAAAGAATCAACAGCAAAGCTAATGGGTGAAACCTGTGTTTGAACAGCACAATCCAATTTAGGGGAAGACTGTCAGCCCTTCTGGCAATCATATATACCTGTCCCACTGGATGCCTCCGTGTAGTTAAAGTTGCAGGAGTTACTTCATTGTCTCCAGCTGCTCAATGAGCAAGACACTGAAGTAATAAAACAGTTCAGGACTGTGAAGTACAGACTTGTGCCAATACCTACGCATTTTACAGTCTGCTTTGATTTACTCTGAACTGGTCACGTAACAGGAACAGAGTAGCCGGCTGGAAGACAGCTAAACCCAGCTGTGTGTCACATTTTCAGGAGGGTTTTAGCTTTATTTGGCTCAGCTGCCAGTATGGCATCGGCATGAAAGGCAAAACGGTACCAGGCGTGGGCTCACACAGTCAGGAGAGCCTGGTCTTCATTCTCTCTGCAAGCTCTTCCTCTGATGCAATTTTCTTGTTGTAATCACAGCTATTGCCAGTCTGACAGAAATCCAAGGTGCATTAAAGAAAACCGATGCAATGAAACTCAGGAACACCAATGTGGGAAAAAGAAGAGGGAAGAAGCGCCAGATACAAAATCTGAGGAAAGAAAATCCTTAGGAAGTGAACACATCACTTGGGAAAAGGGCAAGAAAGCAGCAGTAGCTTATACAGGTATTTATGAACCAGTGTTGTGGCCCTGAGCCTGAGGGGATTACATCTCATCTTCATTATTTCTACTTATGTTTCCACTCTACCAGATAGGAAAAGTGTACATCCAAACAGCAGAAACAAGAGTATCGTTTCACAAGCTTGATTAGGTTCACCCCCAGCACAAAACTAATGCATCACTACTTCATTTTAGGTGCTGCATCTAGTAGCAGCAGTATTTTTGTTACCCGTCTGCATCACCTTGATACATGAATATGGCAAAGACAAGTGCTTATGTTTTGTACAGAGTACTTAGAGCTGATAAAGCTGTTATGCTTTGAAATTTAAGAACCATCCTTCCCCAAAAATACATTAGTGGTGTAGTCAAAAGGTTAGCCAAAATCGGTTTAAAATCTCCCAGTTACCAAAAATGACCTGGAAGTAAACCATGAGTCAGCTGTGTGCCGGCTCTTGTGGCCAAGAAGGCAAATGGTCTCCTGGGGTGCATTAACAACAGTGTGGCCACCAGGTCCAGGGAGCTTGTCCTCCCCTTCTAGTCTGCCCCAGTGAGGTCTTACCTGGAATACTGCATCCAGTTCTGGGCTCCCCAGTTTTGTGCTCTCAGTTCAAGAGACAGGGCACTACTGGAGAGAGTCTAGTGCAGGGCTACAAGGATGATAAGGAAGCTAGAGCATCTTCTTAAGAAGACAGGCTGAGAAACCAGGACCTGCGTAGCCTGGAACAGGCTGCTGAGAGGTTGTGTAGACTTCTCTAAAGATGTTCAAAACCCACCTGGATGCAATCCTGCTGTCAAGCCCTAAAATTCTGTGATTCTATGAAAAAACTCTATGATCCTAAAGGAGTTTTCCTAATCTATCTTTGGATGTGGCGTGAAATATAACCCCACAACATTTAACCTATTAAAACCAGTGAGAATTACCAATACATCCTGTTACAGCCCTGTGGCTGTTTAAGATGCAGTGGTTTTTAATCTGCATCTATGCTGCTGCTCTGCTGATGTCTGTGGAACAGGAGGCAAAGATAAAACTGGGCAACTGCAAAAAAAGGATGGTTCTTCTTTAACTACAGACTTGGCTTTCCTGTGTATCACATTTAGCTTGATAAGAAGTACCACAAAGCAGGCACTGCGTTTAATCCAATCCATGATGAGTCAAGATCTAAGGGACTAGTGTGTATGGGTCACATTACTGCAGAAGTATCTTACGACCAACACTAAGTGTAAATCCAAGTGAGAGCCCATCAACACAGTCTAAAGCAGTGATGCAAAGACTGGCCGATGTGTTGACTTTTTATTTAGCAATTTTTCCCTTCCCAGGAAGTCTTACTTGGCAACTGGTATGTAGTTCTGATGATTAGTAGAAGCAACTGGAGAGGCCAACCCAGAAGACTGATTTTCTCTTCTAGTTGTATCTATAGAAACATCAGCCTGCTGGACAATGAATCTGAAAACACATGAAACGTTCAGAATACACATCTCGCAATCCCTTTACTAAGGCAGCATCTCTCAAGACTGAAAGGCATTCATACTCATGTTCCTTCAACCATCCACAGGCTACCAAAGTCATCAGTTCTGACATGGTGACATTTCTGATGTCTGTCAGGCAAGCACCCATGTGTTGTTGTAAGCTAAAATCACTTCAGAGGAGTCACTGAAGAGTCCCTGAATGGTAAAAACCACCAGTCAGAATGACACTCTAACAGAGGAATTCCCATTATCCAGCATCCACATTGTTTGGTCCCCATTTACCCCAACAGGTAAGATGCAAATCATAATTAACTGGAAATGCTTCATCATTTAAAAGAGTCTGTCACACCGTCTCGACTAAAACCCAGAAAACAGTACTGGGAGCTCAATATTTCAGCACTGAGAAAAGTGGAGTCATTGATAAACAAGGAACAAACAGAAAGGAACTTGACTGAAAACACTGTTGATCTTCTCAGGAGAATCAGTCCAGCCCAGAAGCATAGTTCACGTAACATCGAAACTCGTTGGCTAGATTTCGCGAGTGTTTCGGAATGAACTTGCATATCTTCACACCAAGATGCTTTGCTGCCTGTTCCTCCATGACTGCTCCTGTAGCAAAAACAGTAAGTAGCCAGTGTGAACAGTGGCAGAATGTTTGGGCTTTTTTCACAGCCCCTCCCAAATGCACATAGTAGAGACCTCGCTTTCTTATGGAAGGAAGGCTTAAACCAGAGACACTGCAAGCACTTTCTAAGAACTGAATCTGTTGGGATATTTAAAATAAATGTGGAACAATGGAAGGACATCCCAAGGAAATTAATGTCTGAGAAGTTTCATAAAAATAGGTGAAGGGTAAGACCAGTGCCCCTTTTACAGAAAACAGAAACTTAATCTTCTTGCTACATGCCAAGGAAATTACACAGTAGGCAGCCATGGGAAATGCAAACAGATTACATATACTCTTCCACTTAAATAAACCACAGTGCAGCATTTGCAGCTACACACTGAGAAATCACTTCCTTCAGCAGTATTTCTCCAGCTTTGTAAACCAAAGGGCCACCTATCCATTTTAGGGAAAAAAGTTCTGAGCCCCATGCTTGTGCAGAACTGCCAGGTGCAACTAGGCCAACGAGGAGGCTTTCTGTGCATTACATTCTTTCTGTATTTTGCCAGCTTGGCTGACTTCCCTCAAACTGTACAGACAGAAGGGGTTTGTCCTTTGGTTTGACTGCAGAAGTTGCCTGGATGCCTTCAGATGCCTTGTAACAATATTCCAGTTAAACACCATGACAAAGGCAGGTACTCATCACTTCTTAAACCAGCATGTACCTCTTCGCAAAGGAGCACCTGCCAGCACTGCTGGAAGTGACCCGTTTTCAGTCACTGCAGTCACAGAAAGTGACCCTTTCACAAGAAAAAGGTATTTCTGGAATTGTGTAATTCTTCAACAGTTTGGTAAAGCTCACAATGCCATGTGAGAAAAGTACTGCCTGCAACTATTAAAAAACACGGTTACAGTAAAGGTTGAGCTGAAGTATTCTGACTAAAAGCTCAGGATACATATTCCTCCTTGTATTACTGATAGATTAGTATTATTTGGCATTTTTCTCACTTGAGTAAGTTTATCTTTTGAAAGAGAGAAAAAGGAGCTTAATGGTGACCTAATATTTTTATTACTTATACCTGTGCAAAGCAGAATCTTTCCTTTTGTTAAGTATTTGATGGTCTCTGCAGTTTTTTGAAGACACTCCTCAGACAGATAGGGTGGATCTGCTACTACAATGTCAAAACTGTGTGGCTGGAGACTTGCAGGTAAGTTCAAAGGGTGGTTGTAATCATAGAAGATAAATTCTTCACCGTATACAGAAAACCTTCTGTCATACTCGAGTATACACACCGAAAAATCTTCACTACTGTGTTCTTTCAGTTTCTGGTACACACTTGGGGCACTAACACATGCTATCCTGAAAAACAGCCAGCCACATGGAATATTCATTTAAAAGGCAAACAACAACCAACAGAAACCCAAACCCTACAGAACCAGCTGCTTTGGGAAAACATTTTAAATACTCGTCCCCAAACTGCATGCTGTTCTTCCTCCACTCTCACAGATAATTACTTTAATATCAGAGTGCTAAGTATGAAAGCGATTCAGCCTCCATGCCGCACAAAGACTTCAACTACAGAGAAACCTTTCAGAACAGCAAAGACTTAAAAAGTTAAAATCAAAACCAGCTCCTTACAGAAACAGGAACAAAACCAAGGTTTTCCATCTGTTCTACAGAAACACTGTATGAAAACAGAGACGAGAATTACCAGTCATTAATATGCTCCGGAGCTCTTTGGATTTCACAAAAAAAGGATTCATAGTAAACTTTTACAAGGCAGAGCCTACAGCAGTCTGAGCTGCTGTTGTCTCTAAGAGTATCAAAGTTTGCAGTTTATTAGGACTGGAAAGGGCCTTCAAAGGCCACTGGATCCAACCCTCCGGCTCAAGCATGATACAGATTACTGAAAAGCATAACTGCCTAAAAGCCTGAATCAACTATACAAGGGCTCATCCAGATGGGTCTGAAACATCTCCAGAGAAGTGGACTCCACAATCTCCCGGGTCAGCCCCTTCCAATGTTTAATAATCCTTACTTTAAAGATGTTTTTCCTCATATTGAGGTGAAACTCCCTGTGTTCAAGCCTGCATCCATTACCCCTTGTCCTGTCTGATGCAAAAATACTGATTAAATAAATAACCGCAAAGCATTCCTGCAGTGGCTCAACTGAACAGCAGTGAAACAGTGAGTAATGAACTGAACTGCATGCTCTGCTTATGTAGCAGTCAGATGTTTACAAAGCAGACGTGTTAAATCAAGAACATAATTATTCAAACCTACCTGCCTCCTTTCCCAGCTGCCGTCACTGCCTCATTAGCCAGGCGTGATGCAGTTTCATCGCTGTACCAAAACTGGCTGAGCTGCTGAGAAAGTTACCGCACAAACAACATCACATTTTCTGACTGACAGATAGGTGTGGCAAAATGGATTTGAAGAAAACCAAAATCCACAGCAACTTCTCAGTTCACAAAATGTAAAGCCGGAAAGGCAAGTGTTTTCCTGGCAGTAATGCAGCGTCACACGGCAGCAGCTTACACTGGGTACTCCCAAAGCATTTACTGCAGTATCAGGGAAACAACTAATGCAAAGTCACTGACAAGGTTAGTTTAAACCCCAGCATGCAGATGCACAATGTTTAGGTGCTCTTAAATTAAATTACTTTCAAAGAAGAGGAAAAAGGAACTTGAAAAATGGACGTATAAAAGGATATAAAGGATAAAAGTGCTAAACCAGAAGAGATCATAAAAGGGAGAGTAAAACCAAAAACAACACAGAGAGACAAATGAAAAAATCAGTCTGTCAGAAGAAAAAAAGCAAAGCCACCATCCAAAAAAATGAAAGAAATAAAACGCAGAAAGAAAGATGATACCTAAGGAAACATTAACTGATCTTGTCACACTGTGCTGATCTCAGGGAAGAATCTTTACTATCTTCATATAGAGGCTGGAGTGAAAACTTCTAAAAGGGACAGAAGCTTCTGTTGGCAGCTCTATTCCCTCTGTAGGTAATTTCAGTTTGTACCCCACACACATACTTGCAGAACAAAAAACTAGACCCAGATTTAATATTAAAGCAAATATTCCTACAGTGTTACTGCCTACCAACGCTTTTCTTTCGCTACTCAAGGAATACATTGAGTGATCCCCTTTTAAATTGAAATGTATTACCCATCCACAAAAGCATCTCAGCAAAGGCTGCTCCTCTAATTGTGCTTCATTCACCAAAGTCTATAGGTCCTTACCCAGTCTTCTTCTATTGAGCCAATGGAATATTGATTAAACTCCTGGGAGGTCTTCATGCCCTCTCTCTGCTGCTGTTCCAAATAAAACTCCTGGAGGGCAGCCAATGTATGGGATGAGAGCTGGGGAATGTCATCATCATCCATTTTTCTAGATATTAACCAGAGGGGGGAAAAAAATCAATGAACCCTTTTCAATGGTGAACACTTTTAACAGTGACATAGTCTGCTGAGGTAAAACAACCTCCACAGGCAAGGCAGACTTAGACTAACAGCTAACTGCAAAAACCTCTGACAAGATAAAACATAATTCCCTTTACTCAGAAGCAGTTAAACCAGTGAGAGGCAGATTGTAAATAACTTGTCTCCTGAGAGAAGTCAGGAACAGCAGCAACACTGCTGACAACACAGATGTGGTTTGTGTTCTTACAAAGTTGTCGTTACAGTTCTTGATTTCCTCAATTCCTGTACCTTTTCTACCAGTGTGCAGAAAAGAAATTACCCTTCAATGGATTTGGTAAATCTTGTACAAATTATTTCCTTTCCTCCTAAAAATTCCTGCTCATTCCTTCCCCTGTTCAGAAGTCACACAACTCTGATCCAAAATAAAGTAAACTAGCATTCTAAATCAGCAAACCCTGGCTTTCAATTCCATTCTCTGAATTCCAGATACCTTCTACAAACAAGGGCAGGCAATGAAGCTCAAGAGTTCTGGAGCCCTTATTACAACGTGGACATGCTGGAGTGAGTCCAGAGGAGGGCCACGAGGATGATCAGAGGGCTGGAGCACCCCTCCTATGAGGCCAGACTGAGAGAACTGGGACTGTTCAGTCTGGAGAAGAGGAGGCTCCGAAGTGACCTGATTGTGACCTTCCAGTATCTGAAGGGGGCTACAAAAAAGCTGATGAGGGGCTTTTTAGGATCTCAGGTAGTGACAGGACTGGGGAGAATGGAGCAAAGCTGGAGATGGGGAGATTTAGACTTGATGTGAGGAGGAAGTTCTTCACCGTGAGAGTGAAGCCTGGCATGGGTTGCCCAG
>VZRI01008981.1:118054-207263 GCA_013397515.1 Upupa epops
TTGTGGAGTCTCCTTCTCTGGCGACATTTGAAACACGCCTGGACCTGGTCTGGGTGATCCTGCTGTGGCAGGATGATATTTCCAGGTCGCTTCCAGTCTGTAATGTTCTGTTCTGTGACTTGGTCTAGATGTCCTGCTGTGGCAGGGGGATTGGACTAGATGATCTTTTGAGGTCCCTTCTGATCCCTGATGATTTCATAATTCTATGTTTTTTCTAAGACTACTGCACGTTATTTGTGTGTGAAACCATGGCCACAATCCGTACCACTCGCACACAGACACGGGATGCACTGATGGAAAAGCACAGCCACTTTCAGCAAACCCTGGCACCGGGGCTGCACAAGATCACTGAACCCTGCTGCCCGAGACCCGCTGACCCGCGCCTGCCCAGGGCACAGCCGAGCTCAGGTAGGTCCCCTTCCCAGAAGAGACAGTGCCACCTGGTGGAACCAGGGGGACGGAAACAGCAACCCAGCGTTTGGGAAGTACTGGCACAGATGCTTCTTGCAAGAAACCCATTTTCTCAGAGTCTGATCTAAGAACTACTACACGAGCAACGACTTTAGCAGAACCTGGAAACAGGCGTACACGTGCCTTTGCGCAGAGGCTAGCGAGAGAATCGTGTGCCATTTGAACTCTGAGCAGCTTCGGAAGTGTAACTTGAAGTAAAGATGCTCATGGTTTTCCTTCTCCCCATTCCCTTCATTATGGGAGCTCCAGAACTCTGCAACTTCTACCTTCCACCCTTCCCTCCATGTTGCTCATCGCAGCAGAGCTTTCAAGACATTATCTAAAACACATCTTCCTGCTTGCTGGAAACATGGTACCGTTAACCTGCCACCATGTGATAACTCTCCAGTATTCACCAGAGTCATTCCTCCACCATTCCCCTGACACAGGACACACTTAACACACAATAAGAGAACAGTGCTTGGCTTTTCACAGTATCATTTGTTCACTTGCTGCTTTCTGAAGCTAGTTTGGAATGGTTCAGAGGCTTAAGCCCCACCCGTGCCATTAGCCTCAAGTAAAAGGAGAATAGTGGAGTCAAGCTACCTAGTAAAACCAAAATTGCTAATTTAGCCCCTAATTTGTTTCGTTGAGTAAAAGAAAAATGCTTTAAAATACCTGCTATTATTAAATTCTGTATTATTTGAAATATTTACTACTACAATGACTGCAGGTTTACAGAGATTAAGTATGATTTCTAGCAACACTGCTCGAACAATACACAATACTACAGTCCATTTTAGGCCCTAGAAAAGAACTTTTTCATTAAGATGTTAGAAGTTTCAAACCACTCCTCATCTCACAAGATTCTTCATTATGAAGTACATCGTATGTGTAATAATCTGGTTTGCTGTTATTCCCCAGGCAAGGACACATTTAAGAAACTGGAACAGATGCAAATTTGCAGTTCTGAGGTGAAGAGCTGAAATGTTGGTTTTATGTTTGAGGAGGCCTCACAGGCATTTGCAGGACTAAAGGCATCCCCATGAGATGAAGCCCTCACAGACAAAATTGCTGATGAGGCATTGCCCATTGTCTCAGTAGATAAAAGGGCAGGCAGATGGCCATAGGTATTTTTTCCATAAATACCTTTTCAGTTGGGTTTTTACAGTCTTCCTTTTGGTTTGCAGATTCAAGCCTTAAGAACCAAGCAGTCATTAACTGTGAGGCTGCAAAGACAGAACTGGTAACATATGGCAGAAACATTAAGGACATTTCTTTCCGAAATCCAAGCTGTTTTTGTGAACGTACCTGTCTTGTCTGCACACACTGCCTTAGGTGATTAGCACAAAGACATTTTCATGCTCTAGAACTACATCAGAAAACTATTAAAGTATGTGGGCTTATGTGAACAAGACTTGTAAGTTCCTGTGGCTTCAGGACAGAAAGTTCTCCTGTTTAACAAGCCCCTCTATACCTGCCCTGGAAACTTCACTGCTCTCAAGCCCAGAAACACCCCTGAAAGTTTTGGGGGAGGATGGGAGGAAGCTGAGAAATCCAAAGGCACTCATGATGCCTTTAAACTCAAAGCAACTCCAAAGTCCTGAGCCTCCAGCTGGCCCATCCACAGTCACCCCAGGCCAGAGTCCCTCCAGGCGCATTTTGTGCCCTGTCCTCACCAAGACTTTCAACAAGCACCACATGGAGTGGGACATGGGGGGCTGCATCTTAGGAATGCCCTGGGCCCAGAGGGTTCATATCATGTACAGTGCTGATACAGCAGTATTAGCTACAAGAAGCCTTGCATTACTGCCAGGTTTAAAGCTACAACATGGTAGAACTTCATGAATTCTTAGCTTAAGTGTTCATTGTACTTTGAGCCTGGCAGGGTTTTATTGGTACTGGATAAAGGGTTGCTCATGCCAACCTTGTTGGTAAGAAGCTTTGAAAGATGGAAGCTCCCCCTAGCTCCCATCACTCACCCACCTCTGGAGGTTTGAGTCAACAACAGACAGTATTGCAGACAATATTGCAAACAGACAATATTTCAGGGAGGTAAAATCCTGGGGGACAAGTTTCCTGTTAGTGTTGAGCCTTTTGTTTTGGGAGAAGCCATGCAGTCACTATGGTGAGCACACACCATGGAACTTTACTCTGAGAGCATGGTGATGGAGAAGAGAGTAAGTTTGTGGAGAGCCCAGAGAGCAGCGCAAAGTCCCTGCAAAACCACCTGTAGCCCAACCCTGTGGAGAATAATATGCTGGAGCAGGGGACTGACTGAGGGCATGGAGCAGGGCTCTACCCTTAAAGGAACATCAAGTCTAAGGAAAAGAGCCAGGCTGGAGCCAGAAAACTCCATGCTAGCCAGACAACACTCGTGGAGGACTTGTCTCCGGTGTTGGGAAAGACACCACATTGCCACATGGAAAATGTCGATGCTTTTGTCCCCACAGGAAAGGAGGTAACAGAGCTGGGCCCAGACATATAAGAACTGTGTGACTGCTCTCTCTATATTTTGCTGTTGGGGCTTTTACGTTGTTCAAATTAAATGTATTTTCTTTTCCCCCAAACTGAGCCTGTTCCTTTTTGCCTGCAACTAACTAAATGGTAGGTGGACCCTCCTTGTTCTTGTTTGAGCTTATTGAGCAATTTCGCTAACTAAAATTCATCCATGACCTGACCAGCTGGTCAACCAGTGACAGTGTTGCATTAGTACCTTGTTAAAAAGAAAACCAATAAAGAAATCTGATATCCAAAAACAGCTCAAGAACACTGCATACAGAGTTTGGAAAAATAAGATTCATGGTGAAGTCAAAGTTTGAGAAAAAATGACATAAACTCCCACAGATCCAGGGGAACATGATCAGATCTACCCATCACATGGTAAAAGTGAGGTCTGCAGCTACACCACACAGCTACCACGCATGGGGCTGCAGGTAAGATGAAGGGGGTGGAGGTGCCTACGGACTCTTCAGTCCTTTCCCCTCTGCACAGCTTAATCTCTCCTGTTAGCTGATTAATTGCTTGAGTAAATGTTATCACTACTGAGTGAAAGCTCTTCAAAGGAAATAAAATAAAGGAGAATATAAAGTGAAAACAGTAGCACAGGAGACTCAAAGGCCTTATCTACAGAAGAATACGCAATACAGATGCTTTTAGCTGCCGTGTATGAAACCTCTTAGTTGTCATACCTCAGGACAGGTGGCCTGGGAGGAATATGGAGGGACTGTCCCCACAGCCTGAGATAAGGTTAGGGAAGTCGAAGTGCAGGCAGAATTACATCTCTCCAAGGACATCAAAGCTGTGAAAAGGAAAGCTAGGGGAAATGTGGGTGTCCTCTGGAAGCTGAGATATGGAGAAAGCTGAGGTACTGACATTTTTGCTTCAGTCCTAACCAGAAGGCTCTCCAGCCACACCATTCTAGACACAGAAGTCAAAGGCTGGGACTGGGAGAAGGAAGAACAACTCCCATTAAGGGCAGACCAAGTTCACAATTATATAAAGAATTTTAAGGTTCCTAAGCCCATGGGACCTGATGGGTTTCATCCAAGGGTTCCGAGGGAAGTGGTGGATGAAGTTGCTAGGCCATTATCTATCATATCTGAGAAATCCTGCCAGTGACATGGACAGTTGCATTGAGTGCACTGTCTGCAAGTTTACTGATGACACCAAGATGTGTGGTATGGTTAATAAGCTGGAGGGAAGGAAGGCCATCCAGAGGGACCTTGACAGGGTTGAGAACTGGGCTGTGAAAACTGCATAAGGTTCAATAAGTGCAGGGCAATCCCAAGCACAAATGCATGCTGTGTGTTAAAAGGATTGAGTCCTGAAGAGAAGGTAGCTGAGAAGCTTGGCATGAGCTGGCAAAGCATGAGTGCAGACCACAAGGCCAACCATACCAAAAAGTGTGACCACCAAGTCAAGAGAGGTGATTCTTCCTCTCCACTCCTCTCTTGTGAGACCCCATCTGGAGTAACTGTAGTAACTGTACTAAGCCCACTGCTAAACATTGACTTTGAACACCGTATCTACATGATTTTTTGAACTGGAGTTATCATCATTAATTATCAGTTATCTGCATTTTGGTTGAGATACTTATGCAGAAGTTGTATTTGCAATCAAGAAGGATTATCCAATTAAAAAAAACAAACCTAACAAAAACTATTCCCAGACTTCCTAACTATCGCCAGCACTGCTATGGCATGGCTAAGGCCCTCCTGCCAAACAGCTGCGGCCTGAACTCCAGACTTCACTTCAGAATGTCACCGTGTTAGGCAGCTTTTACAGACTGGTGACAATCTTCTTGGTACTCACACACGTCCCAGCTTTTCTGGTTCCTAGTCAAGTAACAAAACGTCCCTCATTTGAAGAGGAAAGAACAGGCTACTGAATGCCAAATGAGTAAAAAACACAAGCGGAAAGCCACCCTGTTCATCACTGGGAGTGGGGAGGAAGAGGGTGGTGTTAGCCTCTTACCAAGAATATAAAAAAGCATATGTGCAACTTTGCCAACAGTATGAAACACAGTCAAATATAGCTGTCTGTATTTTCCCCAAGCCACACAAGGCAGCATCTGAGACAAACAGCTCATGAGCTATGGTGTTTGCAACACTTATCAAGATAAACTGGGCAACAGTGTGCAACTATAATGAAAATCACCTGGACAGGGCTGAAAGCACCTGCCTGGAAGTGAGCAAGTCCCAAACAGAGGGACTGGAAAGCTACTAAAAGGCTGGACATGTGTTCTACTACCTTAAAACCAGGGAGGTGTTGCGCTCCACTAGAACTTCAGCTCCTTAATGCAAACAGGGATCCAAACCCCACACACCCAGACAGTGATCAGAGGGGTGGACAAACTTCCCATACAAGGATAAGGGAGTCTGTCCCAACCATAGCAAAAGCCCAGACAAAGGATCCCTCTTACCAGAAAGAATTTTTGAGACCTTTAAAACCTTAAGTGTTCAGTGTCAGTGATTTTGACAAAATACTGCATCTCCAAATGCACTTTCACAGCAACAGATGGGAAAATGCATGAAATAGATCAGTCTAAAGCAAGTTAGACAAAAACACCTTCTGTTAGCCAGAAGAAATGGAGAAATGCTAGGCCATATCTACATCTGCTTTGTACAGTCTTCTAACACAAATCAAAGCTTTTCAAACATCTGAGAGGTCATCCTCAAGCAAAGGCAGCCAGCTTGTTCCCTTGCAGTCAGTCACCTGGGAAAAACAAAAAACCTCATGTTTGGGGGCCCAGCTGCCATAAAACAGAAGACTTTGAACAGCCAAGTCAGGGGATGTCAGAAAGGCACAACTGTCAAACCTGCGCACAAACCTGATGCGGTTTTCTTATGTACTATGGAGTGAGAGGAGAGGGACCTCTCTGCCTGAGGGCAGCCAGAAGCAGCAGGAGCAACGTAAGGATGTTATACCTCCCAGTCTGTACATTCCTGGACTTTAGCCATTTTTCGCTAAGGGAGTTGTTGCACAACAAGGGCAACGGGTGCAAACTGGAGCTTAGGAGATTCCACATAAACGTAAGAAAAATCATTTTTACAGTGAAGATGACAGAGCACTGTCACAGGCTGCCCAGAGAGGTTGTGAAGTCTCCTTCTCTGGAGACAATGAAAATGCACCAGGACATGTTCCTGTGTGATCTGCTCTGGCAGGGGCATCGAACTAGATGATTTTTCAAGATCCCTTCCACCTCTAACTTTCTGTGATTCTGTGATATACAGAACAAAACTAACCAACAATTCTGGTCCCTTCATGTCAGCAAAAACCAAAGAAATTACTGAAACCAGAAATGCAAGACAGGTAGTGAGGCAGCCAAATACTAGAACAGCTTTTGCAGGGGAGAGGATATGAAGCAACTGAGAGGAGTATGACAGAGCCTGTAATAATGAGTGGCATGAACACCACAGGCACAGACCAGCCAGTTTTCCTGGCAGCAACTAGAAGACAAGTGTGGGCTGCAAGAGCCATGTTCAAAATAATCCAAAGGAAGTTGTTCTTGACACAAGGTGCTGATGAGCTGCATAATCCCTGACGGTGATGAAATTTCATCATGCTTCACAGCAGTGTCGAAAGTTTATACAACAGAAGCTCTCAGAGGATTCCTAAATAAACAGAAACTGCACTGGGTTCAGAAAGTGAGGTCTGGAGGCCAGAAGGGCGATGCATTCTAGCCTAGTTCTCACTCTTTTTAAGAAGAGCAGTCAAAGAGACAGAACAGACTGGTATCTGCTGAACACTGTCTGAAAAAGGCCCTTTTCCCTGGTCCTTCTTGTATTTCACTGTTCTGAGTGCCCGCTGCTGCGGGTACGTACTCCCGCACGTCTCCTGGGGGGCAGTGGGGAAAACGCTCCACAGAGGCGAAACGAACCTCCACTTCTCCTTTCTCCTCTCTTCCCCTCCTTCCCCGGCCGGACCCCCTCCCAGACCCGAACAGCGGAAAGCAGGGCCGTTTCCCTTCCCTCCCGTTTCCGCATCCCGTTCCCACGTGGGACGCGGACACCTCCCCTAGGCCAACCCAGCGGGAGGGGCTTCCGGGCCCGCAAACACCACTCGCACGGGCAGGCGGAGACCTGGGCCGGAGTCAGGGCACGCCCCAACCCCGCTGCGTACGGCCATCACAGGGGTGAGGGTGTTTGGAGGGGAGGCAGACTGGCGGAAGGGCACTAGGCCTCCCCCGCCCAAGCACCGCCCCGCCAAACCCGCCGCCTTTCCGCACTCACCGTCGGCCAGAACCCTCCGCGCACGCGGGCCTCTCCTGACCAAGGGGCGCGCGCCCCCTGCCGGGCACTGCAGGCTGCTCCGCCATTGGTCGGAACGGCTGGGGCGGAGCGGGGCGCCAGCGGCTGAGTCGTCTCTGACCCTCCCGGTGCAGCTGCCGCCGGCGGGACGGCTGCTGGCGAGGGGGGGCCGTCGGTCGGGCGTGACTGGGCTGTCGGAGCGTAGTTCTGCCCGTAGCCGCAAGGGATCTTCCGCTCGGCTGAACCCTTCAGCGCCGCGGCCGTTCAGTCGGCTCTGAAGCGCTGTGCGGGAAGCTGTCTGCGGCCCAGATCCCCTCACACGGGTGCTCGCCGGGTTCACGAGTCTTTTTTGCCCCTCGTTCTGTTTCAGCGGGCTGCTGTTGTCTGCAGGTTGAGAAGCTGGGGGTAGGACATACCTCACGTTAGGCATCCAGAGGTAGCCAGCCATGGACAGTGGTGTATCTCGCTCCAGATGCCAAGTCTTGAAAAGCCGTAAGACTGACTTCACACCGGCCAAGCTCCCCAGGACTCTGGGTCCCACCTCCTGTCCGTCCTGTCCATTGGACTTAAGCGTTTTCAGGTTGGAGCAGGCTCCCTTGCTTACAAACAGGCAGAAATAAAGGTGTTTCTTAGGACAGCAAGTTCTAAACGTGGCTTTTTGGTTCCAGTTATTTTACAGCCTTTGGGCATGAACCCCCCTCATCTCCCTGTTCCTTATACTGTGCCAACACAGTGCAGTGGTTTGGCACTGGCCACTCGTATTGCCTCAAAACAGACATTTCCCTTTTTTTCATTCCTTCTTCATAAAATCTGTTAGTTTGTGATACGTTTTCATAATGCCCTTAGTTTAGGTCAGTGACTCCTGTAAACCAGCTCAGAGAAGGCTGCCCATCAGATTGTTTACAGTTCACCCAACAGCAGACTCTCCTCATGTCCTTCCAGCACTAGATGTGCCTGTCAGGAAACTGCTGGCTTACCAACAACCTGTTGGATCTTTATCTGCTACAACACTTCGCAGTGGCTCAACCCTGGGCAACTACAAGCAGAGAAGAACTATCTTCACAGATGACAGAAATTCCAGATTGATCATTTAGCAGCACAGCTTATGTAGGCAGCAGAGAATCAAATTTTCTTGCCACCACAGAATGTGAGGATAGGCCAATTTTCCTTCAGTTCCCCATAGTTTAGAAACAAGGCCTTGCATGACAGTAGAGAACTGCTGGCATTTCCATTTGGCTGTGAAAGGCTTCAAAGTAGCCTGGATCTGGCATTTAGTGCATTTCCCCCTTTTAAAAGGTTTTCCCAAAAGAAGTTTTCATCCAAGCATCGAAATTTGGAATGGAGTGCACCCATTCATTACCACCACTGCTGCAGTTCAACATAAAGCCCCACTATTCCCTGCATTGCTGTGGTGACAGTGATCTGACACACCTGCGTAATACCAGAGTGCAGTAAGAAATCTGGTTTCAATTCTACAGAGAAGTGACACACATAATTTTATCATGCATGCTAGTAAAGCGTTTTACAGGAAAAGTGATCTTACGGGACAGATAAAGGAGACTGGGCAAATGTAGTCCAGATTTGCCAGAGCAAGAGTTCCATCCCCTTCCACCCTGATGAGCAATTCCACCTCACCAGGAGGGTTGCAGAGATCATGTAAGGGCACTTGGCTGTGCAGAGACCTGGGGGCTGGGCATGATGACATTATTTAGGTTATGGTATCAGATATACTTGGCAGCAAACAGACAGCTCAAGAATCTTGAATCCATGTTACAAGCTGGTTCTAGAAGGAAAGCTCAGGAGGCACTCAAGTGACCCTGCAGGGAGGAAAAAGAGTTGTATTTTACAGTGCAATTTCTTTGGGAAGTGAGGAGAAACAAACCACAAACATGTGAACACCAGCAAAGTGCACCCTGCCAGAAATGTCTTGCTATCAAGTAGGTTGCATTTTGCTACATAATCTGTTTTCCCCATCCTTTCCCTGACAGACCCGTGTTACACAGCAGGGACACCAGTGTATCTCCAAGACCAATCTGATGACACAAATCACTGCTGCTTTACTAACGTATTTGCTAGTAATTTGTGTCATGTGAACAGAGTATGAAACTGTTTTAAATGTCATGTTTGTGTTTGTGCTTTTCTTTACAGTCTGTACTTTTCAATCATCTTCCTCTAGCACAAGCCATAGAGATATGAGGAAGTATCATCACTTCAAACCAGTATGAAAATTATTAACATTGCCGTTGTAGAATCTCTGTAGTTGCTGTTAGGTCTAAAAGATTTCTTTATAGTTCCCCCCCTCCCCCCAATACCAACATTTTTAGGGCTGGCAAACCAACTGCATGTCCATTTGGAAGGCAGCCAAGCAGAGTGCTTCACAGCCATACGGGGATTACTTCTAGCTCACATCAACATAATCCTGCTTCTGAAGATGGAAAATAATGGAAGTGGAAACATTCCATTTGCAGAACAACCTTCAACAATTCATCTCTGTAAGAGAGACTTGCACATTTTCTTTAAATATGAGTTATTCTCTTACAGATGGAGGAGAAAACGTGTTAGAGCCCTTTGGGGTAGCTCTTTGGCCAGGGGCATCACAGCTTCATGAGCTCCCATCCCAGCAGTAGAGCCAACTATCAATCAGACTCTTGAAAGCTTCCAGTCATGCTATGCATTCAAATACAATAGCAAGCTTTTATCCTCAGTTTATGGACTCCCAACTGTTTTGCTAACGGAGACACAAATATTCCTAGAAATATTGAGAGATAATCACAGTGACATCTTTCTATTTTGACAGGTCTTGTAGGTCCCTTAGCAGTAATTCAGGGATCGCAGAAGGCTATACTCTTCCGACTGGGAAACTCTCTTTAAGTGACCACCAGTCACTTGATAGCACTGAGTGGGATAAACAATTTAAATGGGCTTTACAATTAAGAAACCTAAACCACTGAAATATCTTTACCAGTATGCATAGTGTTGTACATTTTATATCCCCACTGATTTTACTATGCCGTGTTGCCCATGATTTCTGCTGTTCTCTCAAAAATTCCTGGAGATACAGAAACTTGAAGTGATTTTCTAGCCAGGGCCTTCTCATGGTTGGTTTCCTTCCCCACCTCCCACCCCCCAAGATGTAATCACTCTGCCATCACAAGAAGCAGGAAGGAAAATATATAAAATATATTTAGCAAAACCAGTAAAATTAAAGTGGAACAGAAAATGCAGTCAAGTAGCAAACATTATGTACAGCAGCAGATTTTACAGTTTTTCCTGCACACACCTCTGCACTTAGTTCACCCACACTTTTTAAGGAGAAGAAAATAGAAAGGTCTGCTGTTCAGAAAGAAAACATATATTTTTTCCTGAACAGTAAATGGGATTTATCACTGGGGTTTTCCTGCTTTTGAAACTCCCAATCCAGACTGTGTACGTGCTTAAGAAAAAGGACACCATCTTTCCAATCTCTAGGGTAAAATCACACCATACTCCTTTCACAGCCTATACTGGTACCTTAAATAGTTAACACTCGTGGGTTCTAGGCAGTGTCTGGCCCTCTTAAGGGATGTAGGTAACAAGCATTTTATCCACAATATAAAACAGGTATCTGATTTTTCCAGCTTTCCTGAGGCTGAGGGAATTGATTAAATACATGTGCGCTTATCAAAGTCCATGTTACAGTACAATTTAACAGTAGTTTAAGAAACCATGAAAAGTGCATAATGGCCTAAAAGCAGGCAAAAGGTACTTCAGATGAACAGTCTTTCCTTGAAGCGGCAAAGTAGGGTCAGTCTGGTGTGAGCACATGGGTGACCTTTCTAAAGATTCCACTGTGGTGGCAGGGCTTCAGTTTTGGGGTGATTTTCTGAGTTACAACAATCATTTGAAGGAACCAAAGACCATTAGAAGCACTGGTGCAGTTGTAAAATTAAAACCAATGTCCTGACAACTTATTAAATCAAGAATGAGGCTTTCAAATAATTTTGGTAAATTTGGTGAATGACTTCCATTTAGCAAACACTAAATACAGAGACTGGAAGTGAACTGAGTATGACCCAAACCTAAAGGTTTATCATCCAGATCAGTAAGTTAAAACAAGCCAGTCATTCCTTTACAGCCATGAACAGTAAGTCTGACAGAAGGGAAGAAAAAGGCAAGGACATCATACCCAAAGCTCTGCCTCCTTCTAACTCACACAGGCAAGAGTGTGCAAAAAAAAATATCAAATCCAGTAGCATCTGACAGACGTTAGGTGAAAATATTTGTTCCATGAGATCCAGATATAGATGGGAGAGCAAAACAGTAATGAATGAGGTTATCAATCACAGTGTGTAGTTTCAGGGTTCTCTTACAAGTTGTAGATTTGTCTGGAATGTTTCCCCAAATAAAGAAGCTTTATTATTTAATTAACAAAACTCACACCAATAGCATCACATTTCATATAATTCCAAAATAGACTTCCACTTTTCCCTAAAAAATGCACTGATGAAACAGCAAGCTGTTTGACTTAATCTGTCAGGATGACATGGAGTATGAAGTTACAGGATAACCTTTGTGTTATCTTTTTCCTCATAGCTTGGTGGGTTTTTTTTTTTTACTCTACATAAGGTTGTAAACTTTTTCCTTTCTTCTCCTCTTCCCCTCTTCCAGTTGATGCATGACTTCCTTCTCAGTTGATCTGCCAGAGAAATTAGTCTTGGAAGGTTGAGCTTTTCTAACTTTCTGCTGGCAAACCAGCGAAGGAAAAGCCCAGCTCATGACTGAAGCAAATAAAAAGTTCCACAAAGGCAAATTTGATAGGTGGTATGTACACTTACACAAGCTAGTGTGGATAAAGGCTTTGTACCCAAATCATTCAAGTTTATTCCAGATCTCATATTTAAGGTAAATCAGATTTTGTACATGAAATGTTCTTGGATAAACTACTGTTAACCCTACTGGCTGCTTTCAGGGATTTCCTCAAAATTCCCATAAATGTTTCTGTCTCTCAACAAAGTGTTCACTGAACTAAACCACGTCAGTACCAATACATAACTGCAGTAATTTTATCCGTGCACCTTGTAAAATTCTAGTGATACGTCCAGCCAAGACGTATAGTGAGCTGTCGCCACCATAGCTGTTGCGTAGTTTTACTTTCAGGATTTGTGAAGCTTGCATCTGTTTGTTTTTAAAGGTGTGAGCGCATGAAAGTAAGAGGGAAGTGATAAAAAATAGCTGTAGTTCATCAAAATGTAATGGTATTACAGCATGCTAGGAGCTGCTGCCTGTAACTGAACTGTTTTGATGCACATGAAGTAGCACTCTGCTAATGTCACTTACATGGGAACAGATAGGAGTCTGGAGAACATTTCTGTGCCAGGTAGCATCAGAAACTGTTAGATTAAATTATTTATGGGGGTAGTGGGGTTGGGGGTGTGTAGATTTAAAGACCTGGAGATGAGTATTCCTGTTGGGTACACGAGCACCCGCCACCCCAGTAAGCGTGACCTGAGAGATCAACATTAAACTCTTCCAGAGGAATGTCAGAAAATACTAACTTGATAATATGTTCACAGACACTCTGGGTAACTGTAGTCCACAGTGGGAGATGCCTGTTGAACACTTAATCACATTTTTTTCTGCTGACGGACAAATTCGTGCCTTGAGTGCTTATGTAAATTGAAGTTACCTCATTGACTTGAACTGAATTACTGTGCATTCGTAGTAGCCAAAGAGCACAACACATAGCCTGAGGCTTTGTAATACTCCTGCTTTCATTTCTGCTGTAAGGAGTTACGTAACAGGGGTGCATCACAAGTGAGATTTTAGAAAAATACTGAAGAATAAAAACAAATCACACATGGCCAAAACAAAATAATAAAAGTCTTTAGTGGAAAACAATTTTATCCTCCTCCTGTTTATGGATCTTAAAAATACACAAAGCGTTTGTTTCAATATTGAAAATTCTGTTGTGATAAGGCTCCATTGCACAGCCATTTCCCAAGTGCTATTGCAACGAATGGCGAGATATTTCTATGCAACTTTATATCTTCCAACTGTACAGGTAAAACAACATTTGAAATAACTAGCACTCCAGTCCCTGCATTTTTAATAGATAAACTCAACATGGTACTGAATTATACATTTAAAATATTTACACACTTGACCAACAGCAGTACTAGCATTTATTGCCTTGAAACTGCACGTTCTCTGCATGGAGGCTCCTTATTTTGCACAAAGGGAACAAATGAAAGAGGATAATATTTTTTTCCCTAATTATAAACTCTAGAATGGTTCAGCGGGAGATTTAAGTGTGCTGGGGAACACTACTTAAAAACAGGGGTTTATGAATTTCAAGTATCAAGATATAATAGCTTTAAAAATCACAGGGGTAGTATCTCTTTCCCTTGAGGTTGGAACAGTCTTCCAAATCTTTTCTAAGAATGGTTTAAAAGGACAGGAAAAGCAAGACAGCAAAAGGGGAGAAAATGAAAAGCAGAATCTACTTTAATTCACTGAGGAGAAGGGAAAGCCAGGGATATCTTTTTTTCTCAGTTGCTAGAGCCCCAAGAAATCTCATGCTGAAAACAAAGTTTTGCTAGACAGCTGAGAGCTTAAGGATCTAAAGCAAATCACACTTCATTATTTGCTTCGTGATTAGTGCTAGAAAGCATTAATCTTGTTTACTGCAAAGAGGGCACTATCTACTCATACTAAAAGCATGGGGAGGTGGGACAGGGTTGGCTCTTCAAATTTTAACAATCATTAGGCTTTGGCTATACTGAGTGAGTGGAACAGATACAGGAGAAACAAGTGGTGGTTGTACTTCACAGAAAAGCATAAAAAACTGAAACCATACCGAAAACTCTACCATCACAAGTGGCACTTGTCACACGTAGAGGCACCAAAGCCTGAACACCTAACAGTTGTCTTCTCCCCATGTAGACCAGCCCTGAGGCACACTGGTGGGGAATCCTACTGAAGAAGCAGCTACCATTTCAACTGGCTGCAACTGAAATAGGAACAATTTACAGTGAGTTACTGTACTGCAGTAGGCCAGTCCTGGGGAAATACTGCACCACTGCTGCCTCCACTGGGCTTTTAACTATGAAAATCTCCTTTTCATTACAGTAAATCTTACACCTCACAAAACTAAAAGGAAAATATTTAATATTTACATAACATCCCAGATCCTCCATGCATTTTATAGGCATAAGTTAAGCCTCACAACATCCCTGTGAGGTAGGTTGGTGTTACCACTATTATAACAATGAAACAGTCTAACAACTTGCCAATGGCCACAGAGGATCCAGTGGAAAAAAACAATACAAAATTAGAGGAGCCTGGCTCCTACTCCTGCGCTTATATTGATCAAGCTACTTCCATAAAAAACACCCTTTCTTATGCGATTAAACCAAAATTGAAATTACTTGAAGTGTTTTATAAGATACGCTGCAATTTGTATTTTTTACTAGTTTCACAGATGGCAAATGCCTTTTAAAGAATTAGATTTTAAATTGACAGATGACTATTCTGAGCAAGCTTATATTCTAAAACTACATGGCTTAGATATGAGGGGATTTACCCAGGTCAAACACTGGGGCTTTAGTGAGTGGTACATGCTATCGAAGAGATGACTGACTCAAACTCCTCTCTCTCAACTAGTAGGATTTGGACATGCTGATAAAACAAATTCCTTGTTCCTGAGGAAAATGGTGAGCCCTTGATGACTAAACACAGAAACACAAACTTCTGGGCAATAAGTAGCAGATTGTGATGTTATTTCAGGGAAGCTAATTAAGGCATAAATGCACATGAAAGTGGAAGTTTCATGTAGTGGTAGTCCACTTTTCCCTGTCCATGTGTATCTGCTTTCAAGAAGGTCTCGAATATCATCACTCTAGTAGATGGTCATGCTTGCCAGCACTGAAAATGATAGGCTGAACAACAGAAAATTGTTACGCCAGCACTGGACCTAGCTATTACAATGGGGAAGGAACTGGCAAAACGGTAAATAGAAGCTGCTTGATTTCTAGTCTCAGAATGAAATGGCTGGGGCAATAATCTGCTTTAGCAAAAAGTCTATATGAGTGCATTTGTTACAATCAAATCATGCAACACTTAGAATTCATTCTGAGATGCCTTTTCATCTCCCTTCAAAAACAGGTATGTTTTTAGAACCACTATTCACGTGGCACAGTGAATGGAAAAATAAAAGCAGTGATGCTATAAAAATTTCAGAACACTTAAATGGAGGCAACTGCACAGAGTTCACTAAAATGGGCTAAGAGTCTTTCCTACAGACTTGAATGAGCTTTTGTATCTAGATTTATAGCAACTTGTATGCATCCGTATGCATAGAACATCACTGAAGGTTTTCTTCCTTTTTTTTTAAAGGATATAGAAGCCAAATAGCTTAGGTAGAATCACTGACCTGGCCAGCAGGAATATGAATTAACAAAACTAGTATGAAATAAGAAAGCTTATTCCCAGAACCTTTTGCAACAATTTAATGGATGTCACTAAGCAGAGACATCGTAGCATCTGATCTAAAATAAAACGGCATGGAAAGATCCCTGCTGAATATATGAGAAGAAAAAGTGAGGAACAAGAAAGGAAGAATGTTTGTCTAGTGTAACATCAAGCAGGTAAATCACAAGACCTTACAAGGACAGTTTCCCTTTAACATATAGGATTAATTTTAAATGAAGGTCAACTGAAACTTTCAAAACCAGTCTTTGAAAGCAAGCATTTATCAAGTCTCAAGAGTCAAAAGATGCGTGCCCCTGCTTAGTTATAACACAACGGGTCTCATAAACAAAGTAACGGGAATGACATTACTTTGTTCTGAATATTAATTCCATTTCTGCTCCCATTCTTCAATGACAATATGAAAGAGGGTTTCAACATTTTAAAGTTAATAAATATTTTTAAATGGTGAACTTGCTTTTGGATTAAAAAAAATGAGTAAGAGCTAGATATAAAAGAAATGTTATGACTGAGTATAGCAGTTACTCAGATCAAAAAATTTACAGGTATTTGCTATGAAGACTAGAGCACACCATGACAAACCAGCCGCTCTTAACTGCCACTTATGTTCCCAGGCTTGAATGCCTCTCATCTGAAAGATAAAATAACCAAAGGTTTCAGAACCACTGCTCTGTCCTATGTACAAACCCAAAGGAACTCCAGCAGCTCTTTCAAAAACATAGCAAAGCTCACATTTTAAAAAGTTGCCACCAGAACAGTCTGAAAACAGAATAATCTGTTAGGATTGTTATCTTTTGTGCAAGCGCACAGTCAATAAAAGCAATAGTTTCAATAAAATTACCCCTGATCTGACGGGAAAGTACATTACCTAACATACTTTACGGTCATTTTTTAATGGGTAAATCTGCCCTAGCCTAGTTTCCACATAAATTAGAAGAGAAATGTCTAATGAAGAGGATTCATTTTTGGCCTTGTGGATCCATGCCTGAGACACACATGGATTTAACTAAAATATAAAAAAGCCTTAGATTACTTATAGCACACTATTAACAGTTGTGTCTTAAAAATTCTTGCTATTATGACTACTTTTGAGATGAACAGCTGAAGAATGGCACAGAGTTGCAAACATGATGCTATACATATAATCATGTAAAGGTGTATACTATACATTTTATATAAATTTTAAAAACACGTGGGAAATATTCAGTAACATAATCTAGCAAAGGTCTTAAACAAAAGGGCCCACTTCTGCCTCCACGTATTTTCACAAAAATACAAGACACACTACATCTGTGTTCACTCCTGTTTTCTCTGGCTTCTGATTGGAGACAAAGCAGGCCTTGCTTTTGGATTTGTGTGCTGCTTTTCTCTTGTTGGTCCACTATATTCAGGGCACTGTAATAGTATACTGTTGTCATAGCTAAAGTGCTGATATAAAAATCTTAGCAAAAGCAGAGCAGCTGAGAGGGTTCTGCTGAACTAGAGCTAGACCCAGCTGAAAAACCCCCATTACTATAACATCCCAATTACCTTTCTCCCAAGTCAAACTAGTATGGCCTTTGGGTTTGACAGCACATAATATTTTAGCTAATGCCCCAACTAAAAAGTTTCCCAGTAATTTACACCTTTTGAGTTGTTATTGCTTAAGCAAACAGTTCAGTGTAGAAATACATTGTAGTTGCATGCAACCCAGGTGTGATTCAAAACAGATACTGAAAGTAAAACTACACATGAACCTTGCATTAGACACTCATTCCAAAATGACACGTCAACTTGAAGGGCTGCAACAGGTACACAGCAGCTTAATGCCAACATCCTAAACTAACTCTGAAGAGTCAAATCTTGCCTTAAATTTCTTATCTAAATATATGAGGTGTTTTTTAAAATTCTTTTAAATTAAGGCAATGAAATGGCTACAGTTCCTAAAGTTCACTTTTAGGGGAACAAAAATATACAGCTTTTCTTTTTCCTCTGAACTTTAGGCAGCAGAACATAAAGTATAAACCTGCACTGCGTTAAGCCTGCAGTGTCAGGGTGATGTAGAAGAACAGGACTAAACACAAGTTAAAATACCATTTGGTTTTTCTTCCCCATTGGAACATAAACCCAAACTTAAAGAGAGGAAAAATAAAGCTTAAAATCAGCTAAACTGTTTAGAGCTTTATCTGCATCACACTAACATCATTTTGGATAGAAATCTTTCATTTACCTGACCACTTATATTTTAAACCAGTGTAGGGGTGGGGAAAGGCACTGCATTTATTTTTCATTGTGCCCATGTTTGCACATATATGGAAAAACGTTAAATTCAGATTTTCTATTCATTCTCTCCCATTCTCATACACACAAGTATGACAGATTGCAGCTAACACACAACAGCATGAGCTGATTCAAAGTTGACCTCTCCTGTTCCTTTGTGCTATGTTCAAACTTCCAGGCTCTCTATAATCTGAGATGGCTGCAAAGAACCCAGAGACAGGTACAAGATTTAGTCAGCATTCAGCATTTCTCAGTGCATTTTGCAGAAAGGGTCTAAATTAGGCAGAGTTTTGTTGTTTATTTTACACATAGAAGTCCACCAACATTTGCCATAAATTCTTCTAAACTCTTTAAGAAGGCCATCTTCTGCTTACGGTCCAGTGTAGGGGGAGTGCTGCTTGCAGTAAGTTTGTTGAAGGCATCTGCTAACCGCTGGTAAATTACTGGATCTTGTTGAGTTGATAACAAAGTTTCAACTAGCTCTGAATATTCAGCCTGTTAAATAAACAGGAATCTTATTAACTTAAAAAAAATACAATACATGCAACTTCACTCATCAGAAAAAAAAACGCCACATTAAAGGCTGTGACAGAAAACTATCAGCACCTCACCAACAGTTATGCATTTTGATTGTCAATGGTACTAGAAGTAACTATGGACCTGCAGCCTTTCACCCGCCACTCAGAACAAAACTTTTAGTAAGGCTGAAGAAGGCTTTAAGAGCTAGGGGTGGTACACTGCAATGCAGAGGAGAAGAAAGCTTTAAGGCAAACCCTTCCAAATGTCTTCTGGCTCTTACTTGCACAGGCATATTCCCCAAACCACACTTTTTTTGCTGCCTCCCCATTTTAGGCTGCCATACCAACCATCTCCTCCCACAGGGTTTCCTTTTTCTAGACTCCCTTCCCCAGAACAGAGAGCTTGGATTTCTTTGTAAGAGCTTCCTGCTTACTCTCATGCTTGTTTGGAATACAAAGAAAAATGTCAAACATCTTGAAAAGGACACTGTCAGGGAGTAATTCCAGAGTTACTACTGAGCTCTGGGAGTAAGGCTGAATGACACAGGAGCCAGAATGGTAGTCTCCTCAGTTTCATCAGTGAAGGGCTAGAGCTCTGTGTGCAGATGCAGAGCTGAAACATCACCGCAGGCAGAGATACGGTGGGACAGGTGGCACAACTGGAGTGCTCTAATGGACAGGTGGAGGGCTTTTAGGGAAGAGAAGGAAAGACTGCCATTTATATGAATGGGCAGCTCAAGTGAATGGTGTTTTACTATGGCATGGGCAATAGTCTTACATTCCTATGGGTCATGATTAGAGGAGAGGTAGTTAAAATTACATCCTGGTGGGAGCTTGATACAGATTACCAAAACAGGTGAGTAATGTACAAAGTCATCTTCAAGCAGCCTGAGGAAATTCGCACATCAGACACAGATTATCTTCCTGAGATTTGCTCAAATGCCAGATGGGCCACCCAGAGATGACTTTGCTATAAAGAGCTGGTCAGGGATGTGACAATTAATAGCAGCCTTGACTACAGTGGTCATGAATTAGTGGAATTCAGAATCCTTAGAAAAGCAAGGAATGAGAGCAGACAAGTACAGACCCTGGACATCACAACAGCAGAGTTCTGCTTATTTGTTAGACTGGTGGGTCTGAAGACAAAAGCTCAGGAGAGCTGACACGTCTCCTGGCAACAGCCTCTTCCAGGTCAGGACACTGACCCAGCTAAGCAGAGCGTTCATGACTGAACTCCAGTACAAGGTGGACACATACAGAAGATACAAGTAGGGACAGCTACAAAGCAGGAAAACAAACATTATCTGTACAGGAACAATGTTAGACAAGTTTAACTTGATGACTCTTCAGCAAGAATCATCAAGGACAAGAGCAATTGACTTAACAATAACAGAAGATGAGGCTGAAACACTCAATGCTTTCCTTGCCATGGTCTTCACTGACATGTTTTTTCCAGACCATTATGACTAGACTAGGTTCAAGGAAAGGAATTAGCAGTAGCCAAAAGGCTCAGTCTGAGTAATCTCTTGAGAAATCTTGATGCTTACAAACTTATGAGCCCTGACTGAGTCCATCCAAGCTTCAGAAAGCTGGTTCATGTTCTTACAATACTGCTCTCTTATTTTGGAATGACTATAAAAATCATGTAGGAAGTACTGCTGAAAACTGTCTCTGGACATATGAAAGAGAAAAGGATTGATTACAGCCAGTATGGATTTACCAAGGGTGAAATCATGCTTTATTCCGCTTTCTCTGTGATGAAATTACTGTATCTGGGAAGGAGTGGAGACCAGTGCTTGCCTGATAACAGCAAGTCTTCAGCAGTATTGCTTGTAACCAAGTTGATGTTTTACTGCCTAGATGGGTGGACTACTACATGTGTGAAAACACCTGTACCATCAGGCTCTAATGGATTGTGGTTAGTGGCACAGTCCACCTGGAAGATGGTTGCAAGTAGCACAGAGTGCTTTTCTGGGCTTTTTCTTATTAAACATGTAGTCAGCAACCTGGAGGAGAGGAACACCACCCTCCTCATATCTGTGGATGAAAGGAAACTGGAGAATGCAGCCAGTACATTCAAGGGCAGGACCAACATTCAGAGACACCTAGTCAAGCTGGAAAATTCAAGTGGCAGAAACCTCATGAAACAGAACTGGGACGAATGCAAAGCCTTGCAGCAGACTACCTCCCTCCCCTGCAACTGTATGGACTGGGAACAGACAAGCTGAGGAGAAGTTCTGAGTAAAAAACTTGAAGGTCCCGGTTGGCAGCAGGCTGAGCTATTCAGCAACGAACACTGAGCTGAATTTATTACTTGCCTTTACACAGCACGTGTTAGATTACATACGAAACACTGTTTTCAGTGTTGGACTCCTTAACACAATGATATTTAAGGACTTCAATGAGTCCAGTGGTGGGCCACCAAGGCCGTCTGGCAGGTGCTGAAAGCACACGAAATAAAATAACAATAAAGCATTCAACAGGCCACTCAGAAAGACTTTGGAATGCCCATCTTGGACCTCTTCAAGATATAGCTGGAAGAAGTCCACAGCAACCTGATCTGAATTCAGTGCTTATTCCAGTGCTTATTGAAGAAAAAGGCTGGACTACACAGCTCCTGAAGGTCCCTTCCATCTGGAAAGATTCTATGATTTGCCAGACACACAGTAACTCACCACTCTCCTTAAACTTATTACTGTTTTTCAGGGCGCGAGTGTTTGAACGCCGTACCTGATGCAAACACACTAGCGTGTAGAATGCTTCCCCAGCTGCAGTTGTCATTTCAGTATTGTGCTTCTGAAGTACCAGCATATCAAAGACCATCTGAAATCACAAACAAGAAGCAGTTATGGAAGTGTGTAAACTTAACTTTCTACTTCAACATCTGCTACAGAATCTCATCTTCACTTCTGATAATAATAATGAACATGGATAAACACACATTCACCATCGTTTTGTTGCCTTTTTGATTTTTAAGTATCAGTAACTGGAAAGCCAAAGTTCTCATTCTCTCAGCATGGCTGATACATGCTTTTAATGAGCCATCTCCAGAAGTCCGAATGTCTGCTAAGAAAAAAAGCTGTTAAAAGAAAAGTGAAGTCTTTTACAAAATCAGAAGACAAGCACACAAATCCCACAATTTACTTCATTCCCAGTTAGCAGGAGCCTGGCTGCTACCACGTAACTCCAAAATGTGATAAATAGATGGTCCTAAAAGGGAAGTACTAAATATGATTCTAGATTAAGAAAATGCGTACTTCACTGGACACACTGAAAAATGACAAAATGTCCTCTTTAGTTCCCAACTATGCTCCTTTTTGTCTCAGTTTAGTACTTTACTTGGTCTCCAGCTCAAGCAATTTCCTGTTTCCCTGCTTTCACAGCAAATGCAACTGCTAAAATTGTCAATCAGACTCATAATACAAATTGCATTCTGAGAGGCTCAGGTCTTCAGTTCATTTGCAGTAATTTCTTCCCTCTATGCCTCCATCCTCCTTTGTACTCTATTTCACAATCTCCAGTCCTTTGTGCTCTCTTCTTAAACTGTTTTTCAGGTAATGTGCCATTTATTACTACATGTGTGACCCTGATTAACCCATTCAGACATCATCAGTTTGGCCAGGAAGTGTGGATTGGATGCTTGGATAGTAAGGGGAGCTAGTGAAAGGACAAAAATCAGAGTTCTAATCAGTGGTGCACAGATTAGTTGGAGGCCCATGCCTAGTGGTGTTCCTCAGGATCAGTACTGGGCCCAGTCCTATGCAATAAACTCGTCAGTGACCTGGATAAGGGGACAAAGTGTATCCTCAGTAAGTTTGCTGATGAAACACTGGGAGGATTGGCTGACATGCCAGAGGACTGTGCTACCATCTAGGATGACCATAACAGGCTGCAGAGTTGGGTATAGAGGAACTTGATGAAGTTTAACAAGGGCATGTGTAGAGTGCTGTACCAATCCCAGTACAGGCTGGAGACTGACATGCTTGAGGACAGCTCAGTGGAAAAGCTGGGTGACCAAAAGGCAGCAGTGTGCCCTTATGACAAAGAAAGCCAATGGTTAGTTGAGGTATATTAAGACAAGGGTGGTCAGCAGGTTGAGAGAGGTTATCCTCCCTCTCTGCCCTGGTGAGGTAGTTATTCTAGAATATTCTGTCCAGTTCTGGGCTCCTAAGTTCCAGGACAGGGAACTTTTGAAAAACATCTGGTACAACCACCACTAAGATGATCTGGGAGCCTCCTTATGAAGGGGATGAGAGCGCTGGGGCTGTTCAGCCTGGAGGAAAAAGACAATCAAGGGAGGAATCTCATTAATGCTTACAAATATCTACTATGTGAGCATCAGGAGGTTGGGACCAGACACTTTCCTTGGTGGTGTCCAGTGACAAGGGGTAACGGGCATGCACTGGAACACAGGAGGTTGAATTTGAACATAAGGAAAAGCTTTTTCACTGTGAGGGTAACAAAGCCATGTGTCTCCTCCTCTGGAGACATTCAGAATGTGCCTGGACATGTTCCTGTGTGATCTTCTCTAGGTGATCCTTCTGTAGGAAGGAGGTTGGACTAGCAGATCTTCAGAGGTCCTTTCCAACCCCTAATATTTTTGCGACTCATGAAAAAAAAATTAAGATGAAACGCGTGTCTTACCTTAAGAAAGTGCCTTGTTGCTAGAAAAAGGGTTGAATCTGTTTCCTGTGCTTTTGCACACTGTTCTGCTAATGGTGTTACAGCCTCCAGACAGAGCTGGCAAACCTCTGAACTCATTCTGACAACAGGCGTTAAAGAATCAAACTCTGACTTCATTTAAATTGTGGTACAACCTCCTCATTGCGTCGCTAGAAAAATCTTTTAAATACTTGTGTATCCCAACATTTCTTCTTACTATAAAGCTGCTGATAAACAGAAAACAGGGCAAAAAAAGAATTCCAACTCTGTCGCTTTCGCTCAGTGGCTGCATGCCCTAAGGAAACGTAAGCCTTGCTGACATAACGTTTTCAGAAAGAGTTCCTTATGGTCAAGCTCATCTGTTTCTGACACGTGCCACAGATTAGTGAAAATGGTACTCCCATTATGAGAGGGAGAGCCCATTGGCACCCTGACAGGAAATGCTCTGGAGCTGACCCAGTAGAACAGCAGCAATGTTTTGTCTTGCCAGCTGAGAAACTAATTCAGGAATGGCTTTGGGATACCAGCTGAAGGCTTATGAAGTTACACACTCTGAAATGAAGTAATGGAGGCGGCAGGAATGGCTGCCACATGAAACGTACATGCTAAACCACTTAAAGGCTACATTCAAGCAACACAAGTCAAAGGCAATTCAGCCAATACTAGAATCTCAAGAGACAAGACAGTGAAACTCTCAACCACCAGAGAGCAGAGAGTGATATCTGATTACCAATATGTAATTACAGATGTAGATACTGAGAGAAAAAAAAATGCAAAGAAAAAACCCCATCAGATTTTAAACAAATCACTATAAAAGTGATTCAGGTTTTCAAACGCTTCCAAGTTTATAAAGGATACGATGACATCCCTAACTCCAGTGAGTACATTAGGCTCTTAAAGAGATCCTCTGGAAGTTGTGGAATTTTCTCAGGGAATATCTCGCAGATAAAGGTGATTAACTTGTAATATTGATTACACAGGGATGGAAACTGTTAAAAGAAAACCACGGTCATTTTAGAATCAATCACACAATCTATTTTGATATAATTTCCATCTACACAAAGACAGAACTGATGCTTCCCACTGAAGAAAAGACAGTTTTAGTAGACACTTTGTTATTTAGAATGGCTACAACTTTAATTACAAGCACTGTGCTACGGTAAAAAAAAAGACTGTTACAGCTAAACAGTTGAAGGCATGAGTCTGAAATCCAAGCACATAAACTAATCTAGTCCTGTGGGTAAAAGCCTCATGACCATTTGTAACTCAACAGGGGGGTTGCTTCTCCTAGGGAACTCACTGTAATCTAAAATGGACGTAGCTCTCACACTCCACATGCACTATGAGATGAGAAAGGATGTCAAGAAGGGACAGATAAACTTCACAAGTGTTCCCCTGATTCAATGTAAAACATTAAGTGAATGCAACCATGCTGCCATTCTGCTGGCTGCTTTACTTTTCCACTGACAAGCTACTGATGTCTGTGATACAAAAGCCAGATGTAGTGTGAAAACAGTTACCACCTGCTACCGGATTTCTACAATTGTTGTATTTTACAAATACCAGTTAGTGCTTATGTATTTGAGTAAGAATTCCTGAAGCTACATTTCAGGTTTGGCTGTCGCCCTGTACAGACTCACTTTTAGAAGACAAAATGTTTTGTTTAGGTCCTTCAAATATACATTTTCTCATCTTATAGTATTTACTTTCAAAACAATATACAGGACTATGAAACAGGCATTTACATTTTCAAAATCCTAAAAACCTTAATGTACAGGGGCAGATAGGAACAAATTCTAGGAATTCACTGCTACAGAGCTTTCAGATTCCAGCAGCTCTGTGTACAAATATACTTACCTTCAGCAGATCCTGGGACATTAAAGGCAGAACTAGATTAACCCCATATAAGACAACATCTGCTGCTGATACAGATCTATTTGTAGCTTGCCCAGGCTCATGTCCTCTAAATACTTCATCTGTAGAAAAGACAAAATACGCTGTGTATAAAAGGAGGGTTAAACATATTGAAGGAGGAGTCCCATTTCTTTATTATAAAAAGACATTTTTTAAAATAGGACTATTCCCCACTCCCCAAATAAAAACATGAGGGGCGCTGTATTAAAATAGAAACTCAGAGGGTGGAGGCTGCCACATCACTTGATATTTATAATCATTAGAAGTAAGAATTTCGTAACCTCATGCAGCAGATGGCTAAAACAGAACACTTCAGAGGGCTCCCTCCTGTTACAGAACACTGCACTTTTTTCTAGTTATAGCTACTTCATGCCTGCACACATTAACAGGTAGCGAGCAAAATATTACTGCATTTTATATATAGATTATGTATTTACAATTGAACATGTATTTTTTTATAAACACAGAAAATAATTGGGAAAATAATAGAAACACACGACAAGAGCTAATGCAGAAAATGTAGTTTAGACGTTGCCGATTTTTCTCCAGTTACAGGCAAGACCTGTGTTTTCCACCAGCTGGCAGTGACCTTACTTTTATAATTCCTGCATTGAGTCAGCAGCAATATGCAGACAAGATTCAATACACTTGATCTCTGGGCATTACGTTTAGGTAGTATTCACATTCCTTAGCTTCAAGGTAAGCATTTTACGTGCTTTCCATGCAAATAACATGTGTGACTTGAAAGAGATTGATGACATGGCACTAAGTTGTCCACTTAATGGATGAAGTCTAAACCTGGTTCTGCATTTCTGTGGTGCACACACGACAAAAAAAAAAAGAGACTGAAGCACTGAAATTCAGAATGCAAGGCTCTCTTTCAGAAGAGACAAAAAAAACCCTAACATCAAAAACATCTAGGAAGATTCTGTTTGTTGCTTGAGCTTGTTTTCTGGGCAAACTGCAGACAGCAAGGCAAGATCTGAATCACACAAAGGTGTTTCAGCTTATTCAAAAGCAATGCAGCACAGCTAGGCCAGAATTGGCTGATCATACTGCAGTTTTTAAGGGACAAGTATATGGAAGAAACTAAGAAGCAGAGATACAAGAAAGACCCCTTAACTTCACCCATGTACCATGGAGCCATGGAGCATACTCTGTAAATGAGGAATACAGAGCACTCCTGAACATGAGGGAATTTTGATGAACTTGGTGTTTAGTAAAAGTTTGATCTTCTACTAAGAGAAATTTACATGTTTGCAAATTTGCAAAATTCAGATTTCAAGCCGTTTCATACAAACCTTCTTGATTTTATGAGAGAATAGATAATTTCACATGCTAGAATACGGTAGATAGTCCTTCCTTTTGGTATAATAAGTAGCCATTTCAATATCCCGATCCGATCAAGCCTAAACTTCAGTTTTGCTTTACTTGGACTGAATGCCCACATGGCACACCCCATAGTGGTTTGTCCAGTTTAGACCACAAGCTATTACTCAGCAGTTACCAATTCCAACATACCTGTATCACTGAAATCTATGAATTCTTTTGACAGTAGATTAGTGAGAAGCTCCATAATAAGGAGGAGATCCTGGTACTGGTCTTCTTCTGCTGTAACATCTATCCGTTGTCGACCTAGATTATTCTTGGAATACACTTGGAGCAGAGTCAGACAGGCCTCATACAAGTTCATAGCTTTGGCCTATAAAATAACAAAATAAGAAGAAAACTTCCATATGATACAATTTCACACTTTAAGATGTCATTACTTGGTTGATGATACCTTGAGATTTTAATTTTGCTTTTGTAACCACTTTTCCTAACAACTAAACACAGAATAATCACGTTAACGGCCACCTTAAACAATAAGACAGTTACAGCCACTTATTGATGTGCTACTGATCGAAACAGCAGAACATTACTTCTATCAGTTTTTCAGTCTTGGCTTGGCACAGCCTGACACATCTGACTGATCTCACAAACTAGACTACCAGTAAAATCCCTTGGAGACTTACTTCTGCTGTCAAAGCCTAGATCCGCAATACACCATTTGTGCACACCCAGTTCAGTGGAATAAGCAGGAACTCTTCTAGAGTTCCTTCTAGCCAACAGTCCTTTTATCCATTAACTTCTTGGTATCTTGCTGACGTGGTTAAAAACGGCCCGCCCTCAGTATACTCTGCACTCCTATCACCCATATGTAGAGTTAAAACTAGTGACAAATTGTGGTTACGTTTGCTAGTGTAAGAGCAGTTTAGATGTCCTGCTTCTAATGTTTGCAAATGCATGTTTTTAAACAAAGGAATCCCTCTAACAGATGCAGCCATATAGCATTTCTTTCTCTACAGAATCTAAAAATAGCTACACTTTGTTTAAGGGATAGCACACACTGTATATGTACATGCATACGCACACACACTCTTTTCCCTTCCTATCCCTCCTGGTTGTATTTACCTCTCCAAGATAGCAAATCTGTTTATGTGCAACTTCAACAAAGACTTCTATTATGAGATTAACAGTCTCTGGCGTGTTTTTGTATACTTCCATTAATCCAATGCAATTATTAAGGAAGTCCATTAGGAAATTGAAGAGGATTGCCACATTATCAATCTGTGTGGCCTCAGCAATGCCACACAGTGCTTCTAGTGTAGCAGTGATTTCCTGTTTCACTTCCTCCTCCTGACAGATCTGCTGAAAGTTTTCTTGGTTTATCACATTCAAGAATCGCTGCTGAAGCGGCTGAAGAACCTTCAAATATTTAGAAAAGTCAAATTAAAATAAGCACACTATTATGTGAAATGGGAGATTCAACTAATTCAATGAACTCATGGTTTGATTCTGGCCTGGCAACAACAGTGTCTAACAGCTCAATTTTATCTGTCACATTACATAAGATGATGTGATAGTGACCAGTGATTTTCATTACCCACCATCCCTGCAGGCTGGTTTCAAAACATGCACTCCCATAAGTATTTCATATTATTTTGTAGTGTTTAAAGACATGACAATGACCTTCCCTGGCTCAGCGTATTTGATTCTCTTCCAAATTTGGTATCAGAGTCAAAAAAGCCTCTTACAGTTTGTCAGTGAAAACCTTAATTAAGGTTTATGGACACAATTATCTGTGTCATATTGTGGTTCATAACAACAGCCTTTTTTGTCATCATCTGTGTTTGTAATCAACATAGAAAGTTCCATCAAATCGGTTTTTCTCCAATTGATTCCAGCACAATGCAGTCTTAACTTGATAACTTGCTAGTTAAAGCAAGTTTCCCTGAGAAAACCAGTGCTTTACAAACTCATGCAGTGCTTTCTGATCACATTTCAACTACTTTCTAGCACCAGCCTTTCTGGCATTAGGTGTCTAAGCTTTAATGAAGCCAGGGCACAGAAAGCTGGTAAAAGCTCTTCATGATGTTCCACATCAATCTTTTACTTACAGACACTATAATTAAGTGGAAAATGGAGTAATTCATAACATCACCAAATTAAAAGGAAGAAATGACGCAGTTCCAAGGGAAATTCTTAACCTTTCATGATAGTCTTTTTTAAGAGAACTGCTCTGCTGGCTGCTTCACAAATCTTCCAGTTAGTTGTTTCTGGATAGGTTGTGACAGTTTAGGTACAATTTTGGGCACGTCATGGGTGCCATACAAATTGGAAAGAAACAGTAATTAAAAAAAAATAGTATTAGATGGTTACAATATTTTGTAAGAGTTGATTTGTGTCACCATAAAATTTCCTAAATTAACTTGTTTGTACTACTTGCTATAATGGAAGAAACAGAAGCATCAGAGTAGCTTACCTCCGTCCAGTATTGTTGCTTTGTCTCGGTATCCATATGAGCAAAACCTCCTAAAACTAAAGCTTTCATTAGTGTTCTCTGCACAGAACTGGACAAATAGTGGAGAGGAGGGTTTCGCCTTGCAAACTGTTTAGCTAAATTCCACCAGTTTTCACACTGAATAACTAAATTTGCCCTAAAAGAGTTAAAAACAGTTTAATTAAAAAGAAAAGACTACACAAAAATCACATGAACAGATCACATCAGGTTGCTAACAACTGTCAGAAGTTTTTGTACTGTCTTTATTCTAAGGCTATATTGCCTTTTAACTTTAACCTTATTAGTGCCTCACTTCTACAATTTCTGAAACATACACTGAAAATAGCTCAATTAATAAAGGAGAAAGGCAGGGAAGTGCTTTAGTTTTACACACATACACACAAAGTTAATGGACATATTGTATGGATTAAAAGCTTAGTCTCATTGTGACATTATAAAATAAGCAGTTTATTCAAAAACTAGATCCTGCGGTGCTTATTTTTTTAAAAAAAAATAAATAAATTCCCCAAGTGTTTATATCCTCAAACTTCAGAACAGTCTCTCAGCAGACTGAAAGTGTGATTGTATGTATAACTGCATGCCAATTCACAAAAGTAAAACATTCAAGAATGTCCTGCTTCAAAGTTTGTCATACCACAGAAAGCTCTGAAATTTGTCTGATCCACCAAATCCTGGATTAAAAAAAATATATATAAACAGAGCACATTTTCAACCAGCATCTGAACTTGTAATCTGCAATGACTTGTTCAACAAAAATCAGTGACAGTGCAAAAATCCTTACAGTAAGAGAGGAGACCAGGCACATTTTCCTTCCTCACTGTTTGAGAGAAAGGCACAAAGGTCAGGGAAGGAGAGTGTACTTTGAAAGAACAGTAAAAATGAGGTTATGTTTTCTCAAATATAGGTCTCACTCCTCACGTTGTTAGACACTGTTACTTTCCTTTACAGTATGTAAAGTAATTTAAATTACAGAGACATGAATACGAAGTGCCCTATATCTGGATTACTTTGGCCAAAAAAATTTAAAGGAAGCAAAAGAAATGTTTTGACTTCCAGAGGTATAGCAACTTACCGCTCTCTCCTTTCCACTAATGTTACTAGCAGTTGTACAGTATCATTTGCAAGGTCCTGCTCTGAACTCCATACTGCCAGGTTACTGATCACTTTTTCTAAAAGGTAACCCACAATCCACTGGGAACCCTCTGTATCAGCACCAAATGCTGTACTAAATGGCAGACTTATCTATAAGAAAAGCATTAAAATGAGTGAGTTTTACAGAAGCCAGAACCCCAAAGTGTATGGCAATCATTGTCAGCAAATTCTTTTCAGGCTATCACTTCTTCCCTACTTAAAACACACAAATGTTACACAGACAGAGGCAAAGATAGAAAAAGGCTGTGACAGAAAAATCTTTGCCAAATTGATCTTGCAATTTTAAGCCCAACACCTAAAAGAAAAGTTTCAACCTCATTACAAAATCAGGTTTGAGCGCGTCTAGCTTTTAACACCAATGAATTTCAAAAGATCCCAAAATCATCTCCCAAAAGCACTTCCATGAATTTGTCAAAGTTTCTCAAAAATTTATGTCAGGATTCCTCATATTCAGTGATAAAAATTACAAGAAATAAACCTTCAATCTATAAAATCATATAATGGCTTAGGTTGGAAGGGACTTCAGAGACCATCTAGTTCTTGTGCCGTGGGCAGGACACATGCCCAGCGCCCTGTCCAACCTGGCCTTAATCACTTCAAGAGTGGGGGCATCCACAACCTCCCTGGACAACCTGTTCCAGTGCCTCACCACCCTCATAGAGAAGAATTTCTTCCCAAGATCTAATCTAAATCTACTCTATTTTAGCTTGGAACCATTCCCTCTTGTCCTATCACTGCAGTCTCTCATAAGAGGGAAAAATGTTACACTCTGGTCCTGGTACAAGTGCTGTTCTCCGATGTTTAAAAGGAGTTTCTCAAGAGTTAATTCCAAGGATTTTGTAGTAATTATGCAAGGGCTTCCTATCCGTACATCACTACCATTCCAAACTTTAAAAGTTGTGATATATTCATGACTGAACATAAGGTTTAAATAGAAGTTTCAATCACTTTCACATGTCAACACAAGCTAACAAGCGTGCATCTCATGTATACACTACTTTGTTTCTCAGGTGGCGACTCCTTCTTATATGCCCTCGAATTCTTCCCCAGCTGGTACCCTTACTGATTCTTAACTATGTTGAAAGTACAAGCTGAGTAATATGATTCCAAAGATTTGCAAGTCTGTGCTATATGTATTTTTGTTAAGGAGGGGCCTCCTGAAACGTTAGTATGCTTAGTTGCTTCAGTAGTGGAAATACAAGAGAGGAGGTGTCGGCGGCATCCTTCTCAAAGGTTAGAGCCAACAGGTCCTCCTCACGATGAGTGGCTTCCATCAACTAGATGGATTGCTGTTAGTTTGATAAGCAAAATCAGGTTCAAGGTCTAATCATGATTAGTGCTGCCCAAACATCTTAAATAGTTGCCCTTTAGAAAGAACGTACCACTGAAGTCATGATATACACAATGAAAATGGGGAGAGAAAGTAGCACAACATTAGCTAACATACTGACTCATGATGATGTTAAATATGTAATTAAGAATCATGACCAGGTTACTCACTAAATCATCCATCAAGGGCAACTAACGTATCAGAGATGAACTGTAAGATATGATGGATAGTGAGAAGTAGCTTATAAAACTGCTGTACACAGCGAGTTTCACGCACTAGGCAGCCCAAGAGTGCTATGCTATTCTGCTGTGGCAATGGCAAAAAAAATTTAATTGAATAAATAAATCATATTTGCACCAACCAAGTGTGCCAGAAGGGTTCCCTAACAACTTACATTTTTAATTTAAAAACTAAAAGAAACATCAACTTTCAAATTCCAAAATAAATCACAACCCATTTAACAGCAAAAATGCTTTATCACTGCACTTTGTAACAGGTACACTGACTCAGTTTGCTATTGCTAATACTCACCAATTAATTATGTATGCTATATTCTTACCTGATCATACAGCTTTTCATCTACTAGGAGGTATGTCTTTGCCCAACGCTTGAGGAACCATACAATATCTTTGCCCATCTGGGGGCTCAGGAGATGCGTGAGATTTGCCCTTATTGCTCTAGATTCTACTTCTGACACTCTTAAAATAGCAGATAATAACCTGTAGATTTAAAAATACAGTGAGGATGCCAATTTTTGGAGAAGCAATGTGACTACCAAATACTTTCATTTTTCATAAAGTGTCTCAGAAGGAACAAAACAAAACATTTTTACTTCATTTTTACTTCATTTTAATGAAGTAAAAAAACATCTGAATGTTAGAATATTAGAAATGTTTTGGGTTGGAAGTGAACTTTAGGATCATTTAGTCCAATCACCATGCTGTGAGAGTGGGGATGACACCTTTATGGGCACCAGCCCAAATTCAGGGGTCCTCTGTGATCATCAGCCTTCTTTGCAAAGACAGAAGGGAAAATTCCCTCTCCTGCTTTTTTTGTAAGCTTGTTGTGATACGTGTACGTGAGTGACAACAATTTCTCCAGCATCAAGGACCAGTTCTGCTGCTACTGCCAAGCTTGGACAGTAACTCAAGTACAAAGCAGGCAAGCTCACTGATGCTCTGGGAAAGTGTTTGCTTAAGCTGCACATGTGCTGCATGAATTAAGAGACTATACAATACATTAAGATTTTGATCTACCAAGTTTTTAGTAATTTAAAGTAATTTCAGGCATTTTCTGTAAGAAATAGACCAAAAGACAAGTTTCTGGCAAGGATCCTAAAACAATTGTTTTTATTTCTAGGCTTTGGCTCATTTCCTCTGTTAAGACTTAAATCAACCTAGTCATCCCAGCCTTCCCACCTTGACTCAGATTGATGTTTTAATGCCTTACATTGATTTTGCTTCTGATTCCTCCTCTGGAGGACTGCAACTTGAAATATCACTTGTATTTAACCCTGTCTTTCTTTACCCTAAGAAGTCACTTCATCATTTCTGTCTTTTCTTAATCTCTTTTGCATCACTGCCTTAATATGCCCACTACAAAACGATTCTTAGAAATGATTTGTCATTAATACTAGCTAAAAGAGACAATTCTCTTCTAATGTTCAGTACTTTCATACTGCTTTTTTACTTTTCAAATACATGGAAATCAAGTCATTTTCTTGCTTTTTGTCTCTGAAGAAGCAATTAAAATACTTCATAGCAGGAGATGCATCCTTACCTAATTACAGAATCAGTTCTGTTGTATCCTGGGATGGAAGAGGCCTTTTCTCCTGGAGATCCCAGAATCTGAAGTGTTGTATTGATGTCAACCTCAGCTGAGTGTTTAATGGAATATTCCATTACTTCTGGAGGTATTAGCGGAGTCTCTCCCTGAGTATCATTAGCCAAGAGGTAGCCTTACATTAAAAGAGAAAGAGTGATCACAACTTTCTATCTAGGTTAACTTATGGCTTTTTGATTAGAGAATCCATTGTATTAACTGTGGGTATCACACCACGATCACATATTTGTACAAACTCTAACATCGTTTAAATACTCGTAAGTTAGTTTTAGAATCCCTAAAGCCATTCAGTAAAGAATAACCTAAGTGACAAGAAACCAAGAGTGGAAAAGAAAGCAAGTTTAAAAAAGGTCACAAACAAATAAAAAGAAGATATAAGCTTTGCTTCATGTGAAAGTATTACAGTCAGGACAACTATTGAGGAGTAGGGGGAAAAAAGATGTATGTTTGTTGGTTGTTACATTTTGTTGTAAATTTTTTCTTCTTGTTATGTGATTTTAAAAGCCCTGATTTTACAGCTGCCTCACTTGTCTGGGAATTCCATTGCACTAACATTTCAAATCTGTCAGAGGCTCTCAGACATCAAGTACATGTGCTGTAATAAAGTTTTCCTTGCATAGCAACTGCAGATCAGGTGAACTGTGGGGTTTTTCACAGTACTCTAGTGTCCAGATAATATTCATTCCAGCTTTAGTCCTATTTTTCCATGTCTGATTTCATAACCATGTGGGGCTATAAACTGCATCCAACGGTGATAGAAAATATTATAAACATATTCAGGTTAACATCTGAGAATGACTAAAACATCAGATGTTCAAAAAGATCCCACAAAGTATTTAATAAACTATACATTTCTCCTAACAAATACAGACACATTCTTAGTTGTTATAATCTTCTACAAACAGATGTAAGACAGCTACACCTAAAAATCAAATCCAAAAACGTTTTAAACTCAATTCTCCTGAAACAAAAGTCCAGGGCATGGATCATTAGCTATGAGAGATTCTGTAACTTAGTTGACTGTTTGCCATCACTGAGTAATCCAGACCTCATACTGATCCCCTTACAAAGTCATACACCCCCAAACAAGACAGCTGGTATCATGAACAGAGTAATTTCTTCAATAGGTTGACTAATAAGAAATCTCAAAAAAATCTGTAACAAATTGAGTTGAGGTAATTTCTGAAGGACATTACCTCATGTAAAGATATCATCAGTCTTTTGAATACAATGTTCATGTTACTCAAAGCAGATTAAAGTAGAAACAAAGACTTTGAAAGTAGTGCATGTAGGATGAATGTATCATAAGGGATAAAATGTAAGAGGTGTCCAGGATGCAGTAAGAATACCAGGATAAGAACTATTTAACGCTGTTCACTAACCTGTAACTAAAATAAGCCAATGAATATCCTCATACAGGTCATCAAGCACTTTATTGTCAATTGAGCCTGATGCTGGTGAGGCAAGTAACTGCTGCTGGTGTCTTTGCAACTGACCATGGAGCCTTGTCACTCGGTCTTCTAATAAACTGTGAAGAGACAACAACAGAATAACTGTTTTTAAATTGTATTGACAAAGTGAGGCTTTATCGGTCTGTGTCGTGACTATGGTTTTGTACCTTGTAAGAAGAGGTATACAGTGTTCTGCAGCAATTCTCCCCAGCATGCCCACACTGGCCAGCTGGTCACAGAACTGGTCTCTGTCATCTTCCTGCAGTTCACTTATTTCTTCTTCTTCCCGAGAGGCTACACCATTGGCAGTCTTTGGTTATTTCAACAAAATCAGAAGCAACCAGTTAGTGTTATACTTGTTATATTTTATCACTGTGACAATTTTCTGTATTATTTTGGCTTTTTCTTTCAAGACGTTTTGGATGACTGAACAACAGATTTGTACTAAATTACATACTGAAGACTTAAGTAGACAAATAAACACAGCTTCATACAATTTTAAAATTCACACTTCACAAACCCGTTAGCAAAATGCCACATTCAATCGCTCATATATTTGCTGCTGTTTCAAATCATGCTCTCAAAAGCTTTGCTATTTGTGAAGAGAGTCAAGGATAGGAGTTATGAAAATTGATACTTGCTATTAATAGGGTAAGTGCAGGCTGGACAATAGTAGAACAGCTTCTTTACACCACAGGGTATATAAATGATCTCTGCCAAGTATTTGTTACTAAAAGTGTGATAAAAGGTACTGAATTACTCTGGTTCACAGAAATGGTCTAAAATGCAGTGGTCAGAAGATTGCTGAGTACATTTGCATTTCATATCAAATACCTAGCAGACCAACACTGGAACTTTCATGCCTTCCCCTGTTCACTTGTCAAAGATATCATTCTCAATTATCTGATACCATATATAAATTACATAATAAATTCTATTAATCATTATTAAATGAAAATTCTTTAATTAAAGATTTTAGTAACTGTTGTTCAAGGGGAAATTAAAACATAAATGCTATAACCTCAGGGAAACAGAATACTACTAGTAATCATCATCAGCATTATAATCTCTGGTTTACATTTTGGTTTAAACTTTTTCAAAAGTTGCACAGTTTGATTTCTTAAAGATTATTTTGGCTGCATTATAAAGCTAGTTAAATAATAATCTGACCTTATTCCTTGAAAAGATGAACCATGATATGTAGAGACTAAAGTATCAATGTTAAAAATATATTTTATATATTTAAAAACCTCAAATTACTTAAGGATCTCTTAAAGAATCATAACATTGACACAACTAACAAAGTAATATACAAGTGACAGAGAAAGCTGACAGTTTGCTTTGCTTCTACAAAGGCTCTGGATTTGATGGTCACAGAGGTCTTTTCTAGCCTCATTAATTCTGTGATTCTGCTTATCCAAAGTGCTTTTAACCATCTTTTCTTTATGTAACCCAGCAAATCATTCTCTTCTGGCAACTTCAAAGCTGCAGCTGTTTACTGAAGGGTGAGCTTCTGCTCTCAAAGCAGAGACTTAAAGTTCCTGTTGCTGCTTTGATATTGAATAAGAAGCATTCTGAAATGCCAGCTGTGGCTTTTAAAAGGTTACCCGTGGGATAAATGACTTAACTAACCAAATGACATGAATTAACCTGTGTATACAAGTTATGTCAAGACTGCCTGATATGAATTTAAAGTTGTCTTGTGAAATATTTCTCTCTTTTAGCACTGTTATCATCATCTGTTACATATTGAGATAGCTGAAATAAGTTTTATGTGGTGCTTTTCAGAGTAAGGTATCTCAAAGACACAGCATCAAACTGAAGAGAGATTTCACATGATTATTGAATTGAATCTACACAATTAACTCACTCAACATTTACATTCAACTTTCTGTTTGAGAATCCATTTTAGTAAGATCTAGACTCCTCAAAAGAGACTAATCTGCTTTGTCAGTGCTTCAAAATAGAGAGTACCTTCAGGTTTTCTCTAGAATCATCATCTCAAAAATTCAATTGGGATTTCATTTCATCCAAAAGAACCAAATAAAATGGCAAGTTTCTTCTAGTCTGAGCACAGTAATTATACATTTTTTCAAATATTTATACACATCAGTGGGTGGTAACAACAGCATAAGAGGCTTCCAATTCCACTGGTGGTTTTGACTAAGACCCTAGTCCAGGGTGGTCATGGTCAAATGTTTAATCTTTGCCCCTGTGTGAAGGAAGAGCAAGATGCATGCTGATCTGAGTAATGGGTTTGCTGATTTCTGATTTCTAACTGTATTTCTCTATTTATTCCTCACAAAAACAGATACTGGAAAATTACTACTGACTAACAAATCAGCAAATGTTGAACTTCCAAATTCAAATAGCAATTCTGTACTACCTTCCTTAAGCTACATAATACAGTAGACAATACAANATGAACCAAATAAAATGGCAAGTTTATTCTAGTCTGAACACAGTAATTATAGCTACTAATATAATATCATCAAGAACTAGTAGAACGAGGGCTTACCAAATTCCTTGTACCATCAGGAGCAGCTAGATGGCACTGAATGTAGGAATTAAAGACCTGAACAGCATGTTGGGTAAAGAAACCTTTATGGAAATGTTTGTCATCTTGTACCAAAGTAAGCCAAGATTCCAGCAACTTATCATATGCTTCCATATATACCATGTCATCTTTGTCAAGCTGTAAGACAGGAAAAAACCAAAATTTTTACTCCTAAACTAAACCTGAGGAACATACTTTCCTTAATTACTATTTAACAAATGTCCTTCTAACGTTGAAACAATAGAAAAACCCCTAAACTAACAAAACAGTCACAAAACCCATTTAAAAACAGGCAGGCAAATACCATAATAAACTGAAGCAACACATGGAAAATGTCAGTGCATCATTCATACTTGAATAGGTTTTAAAAGACTATGTTTAGCTAATTTCTCTTCATCTGATGTTCAAAAATCAAACCAGTGTTAAATTAAGCCTTTAATGAGGAATCATCTAAATACAGGAGCTACTGAGCTTTTACCTCAAAGATGCCCTGCATATCAGTTCTTACAATAACAAAGAATCGAGCCATTTCTTTTTTATTAAATATAGATGACGTTCACATAGAGTTAAATGTATTCTGCTATTTCTAAAATAGAGAAAGAAGATGACAATTCTGTGTTCCAGAGAAAATCATTGTCAGATTGCACATGTTCAAGAAACTGTACTACAGGGAACCAGTTCTGATAACACACAACTTGTCATTCTAAGAAACAGAGGAAAAAAGTGCTATTGGAGGCCTGTACCTCCAATGAACCTTTTTAACTAAGGGTTCATGTTTTTCATTATTCATGTTTCTCCGTAGTGCAGAAGTTGAAAAACAAAGTTGTGGATTACAAGCAACAAGAACCCCAACAGTAAAACAGTTATTTATTTTTTATAAGTATTTTTAATGTACTTACTAACTTTTTGATTTTATGCAAAATCTGAAGTTGACTAAATAGTTGCAACCTCAAATAACTTAGGTGTGACTGTATAAATAAAACCAGTGCTAAAGCATGATGTCTTTTCCTCTAGGAAGTTTTAACCAAATTAAAAATTACATAGTGATAAAGGAGCTTAGTACAATTATTCCTTGATGAACTAAAAAGATATTAAGGCCTTAATCATGCTCCAGACAGTAGAATTCCTGACTGTACACACAGGCAAGGAAAAGAAAACACTGACTGGATGACTGACAAACAGGGAAAACTGATACCATGTTGGACACATTTCAAGATAGCTTCACAGCTTCATGTTGTAACTGCAAAGTGTTCATATTTACAGAAATCAAAATACAGGACACAATGAAGCAATTGTGAAAACAATATCTGAAGATGACAAGAGGACAGACAAACTTGCATTCAACAGTAACATAAGCCACAAATCCAAGATGGGAAGCCCAACACATGGCTAAAGAACACTGGAATTCATATACAGTCATTCAATCCTGCAAAATGTTGTTGTACATGTGTATAATATATCTGCATTTATAATTTGCATGTAATTTTTAATAATTTATAAGAATCCAAAGCACAAACAAACAGGCAAGTACAGAACTCCTCAAATCCATTCAATTTATTTTTTTGAGAATGTAACCTCAACACTAATGCCATGAGAAGAAAAAAAAATCTTTTAACACTTTATGGTATGTGAGGTATGTAACCAAATAATAGAGAGTTTGTCTACACTGAACAAATTTGGTCACAAAGGAACCTTCCTAAAAACTCCCAATTCTTATTTCACATTGATTACAGCAGGGCTACCAGTAGGGTAGGCAAGGGTCTTGCTGCAGACTTGGGAAACGAATCATTCTGAAGGATCCAGCAAAAGCAATGACTGAGCCCAGTTCAAAACTCAGATCTTTAGGCGAGTTAAAATGCACTAGTAAAGTCAAAGCTAACATGTTTGATTACTCTAGAATGGGTAAATGATAACTGCTCCATCTTCCTTCAGTGCTGTGGCCTTGAAGAAAGGCTTCTAAAATTTATTAAGCAGCAACAAGTGGAAGCAGCAATGATTTAGAAGCACAGTAGAGAGAACCAAATTTAAAAAGCATATAATGAAACAGCAACAGCACATTAAGATTTATTTTAAGAAAAAGAATCGTTTGAAATAATTTCTGACTTCTCATCCAAAATCCTGTTCATACTCTTCACTAATTCTGACAGATAATCTGATTTTGATTTCTGCATAAGCACTAAATGTTTAGCAAGGCAAGATGTAACTACAGTCAAGCATTTTCTCTCAGACCCAGTGTTACTACAAGAATAGAATACTAGTCCAACTTGCACCACAAACTAACCCCCAGTACTGCTGAAGCTTACTGCCCTCCTCCAGGGTAACTGTTCAGGCTAATGTTTCAACTTTCCTCAGCCAATCTCCTGAAGTTTAACCAGCAGATTGACATATAATAGCATTTGAACACGATGCTTGGACTGTGGGTTTTTCCCCTTGTTGAAAATCTGAATATGCCAAACTTGTCAAAGCAGCTAATAAAGCTTTTGGACCTCCTAGTTTTGACAGCTTCCATAGCAGGTCTTCAGCTAAGTAGATTGATTCTTTGGGCTTGACAGAGTTTCTGCAATGTTCACAGGAGATGTTCCGCTGGCATACAAAGTGGCAGAAATACAGGGAAAACAGCTTTTCCAACTAGCAAAACTTAAGGATTATGCCTGCCTGCATTCTGCTGAACTTCAGAGATCTGAAAAGCTTCAGGATTATCACCCAAGGACTCTATGAGCCCAAGGCACGTTTCTCTTTCCATATCAGAAGCATTTAAATTCAGATATCACATGAGCCCACAGAAGGTATCACTAAAAAACAGTCTAAGCAAGAAGCTGGAAGAACACAAGAACCATGGCCAGGAGATTGTTAAAAAAGACTGTCCTCAGGGATGCAAAACAGTATCTACAGGCACAGCATGCAGTATCATTACGTCACCTGGATTAAGTCAGCACACTACTGAAAAATCTCAGTAGTGTGTCTTATGGCTGACATGCTCTTGTGGTATAAAAATTTTAGTATCTTTTTTTAAGGTCCATCATCACAGAACCTTAAAACCAGAGAAACAGCACACAGTGAGGTATCTGTAAGAGCTATGACAGAATGGAAGGGGTAAAAGCATAATGTTTCTCTTTCCACAGATTTGTAGATGCAAGGGCAGTGAGAAAATTCTTAAGACAATCTTGTGTTCTCTCTTCCTTGTTCCTGAATCTGAAAACATATAATCCCGAAAATATTTTCTTTACCAAAAATTAAGTGTGGACAGCTACAGTTCACTAGGCAAAACTGGCCAGTCATTTCTGAAACAAACTTTGTACCAGACAGTAGTACAAGCTACCATCATCTTTTGCTGAGACATGTTTTGAATGGCATTGTATTGAACACTATTTTCATTAAACATGGTTGCATATTCTAGCTCTCAAGGAACAACAGGGTAATTGAGGAAATAACATCCCTTTATTCCCCTTAAATTACAGGTGCCTATGGTTTTGCTGCATCTTTTCTATTAAGGCTTCTGAATTATGTCAGTAAGCACCAGAACATAATGTGCAAGGTTCTACCATAAAAATCTCCAAAGTAGGTCAAGTTTTTACCAATAAGGTTTGGAAAGTAGCTGTATTTTAGATTGTTAATTTAATCAATTTTTTGAGTAAGTTGTGAACACACAAAGATTAAGAGAGCACAGGACCAAACGGAATATATATTAGCTTTGTAGTGAAAACACCATCAATGCTCTGCAATGAATGCTCATTTGCACACCTGTTACCTCTGGTAACATATCCATCACAGTTATAACTAAATACTTCTCTAACTATTTTCAAACTCAGGTAATTAGGCCCAGATAAAACAGCAAAACTGGTGAAATTCCATACTTTTTCATGGCAAGGTGGAAATACAGACTCATATCTTTAAAGTCTCATTTTAACTCAAAGGTACTGCACACAAACTCTGGAGCCTTAATTCTTATGGGCTTTTTCTTTACACTGTGTCACCTCAGAAGTTTTTTTATTTTTCAACTAATTTTTACAAGCAGAAGGCTTAGACTATCCCCAAGTGCTCTTTAATGTTACATTAAACTGCTCTTTAATATACACAGAATATACAGTGTTAGCAACTAAAGGATGATCTGGACATCTTAGAATTACAGGGTTTACAACAGATCTTGCCAACTACACTCACTTAAAACAGAAGTTCCTGACTCAGAACTCTTGCCATCAATTAGGTTTCAGTGTCCGTATGTTCATGAAGTCATTTTAAGCTTTCAGGACTGTAGCTTGTTCATTACCAACAAGAGTTTTCAGACAAGTCCAGCAATACTTTTACCATTTTTAAACTAATCTGTTTTAAAAAAGTTACAATAGGAGACAAGGTGCTTTAAGCCAAAAGAAGGTCTGAAAGACACGCACTGCAATGAGTCATGTTACATTGTCTGAAATAAGAAAATCCTCAGATATGATTTCAGAAATATCTAGAACACTGAAACCCACTGAATTCACAATCGTTATTAACGAATCTGCTAAGTATTTGTGTCACTCATGCTTATCACAAATAGAGGGAAATAAAAAAAAAAACCTGTCTACTATTTGAGAGCAGGTACTTACCACTTCTTCCAAGGCAGCACTTCTTCCAAAAGAACAGGTGAGGTGTGCAAGGCAGTTAACAAATGAAGAGAAAAGTTCATTTGGAATGGCAGTTAAAATATTGCGAGGAAATACAGTGATCAGGTTGCTGATAATACTGGAAATTCCCACAGCTTCAGAGTCTTCTATTTCAATTCTGTAGATACAAACAGCAGTTAGCTTTTTGACACAAAAAAAAAATGCTAAATGTGACTTGATTTTTTTGGATGCATTTTCAATTAATACATCTAATTACATTACTTAAGAACCACCTACTCAAACTGCCTTTTTTCAATTTCAATAATCCAACAGCATGCACAAATCATACTCCAAAATAAGCAAGCCATACCAGTTCACAGATACACTATGCTCCTAACTAAAGATGCCACCTAAATTTAGAGAGCAGGCATACATACCCATTGATAGTATTCAGTAATCCCTCAATGAAGTGTGCCAGGTAATCAACTTGTGAACCTTCATCAGGAAAGACTGGCCCATGCAAAGATGCCAACTGTGCCAGACACTGTAATGAATCTTGGGCCATATCTGTATCTTCTCTGATTTTTCGATGTACCTTTAAGGAAGTGAGGTAGTTAATAATACAAGGAAAATAGGGTGTTCTTACAACAGTCACATGGCTCTTAATCCAAAAGAGCACACACCAAAAAAAGCTTACTATAACTTCCATTCAGCCTGAAATGCAATGGTTTCTACAACTCTCTAACCTACAGTAAATGTCAAGATTGTGACTCAGCTCACAAAAACGCAAGCCTTGAATTAAGTCACTGGAACCAACATTTAGTTAAGTCTCACCTACATGTTGAAAATTGAACTGTCTAGTGAATGTTATGTCTTAAAGAGAGAAACAGATGCCAGCCAGTCAGACATACTGCGCCTTCTAAAAACAGCAATAATGACAGTCATCTCTATTATGCTAACTATGCCTAGCCTACAGAGTCTTGCTAAAGTTAGTCAACAAGTTCAATCAAGATTATATGGATGCTTCTTTAGCAGAGGTAAACACCGAAGCCATACAAAAACGAATGCATCACTTCCTCAGCAACACCCTTACGTTATACAAGGCTAACAGTAATCTTCCTGTGTTTCTGCAAACGTTATGTCATTACTTCAGCTAGCAAGACCTTAGACTCAAATCTTAGTATTTCAGTAACTGTATTCTCACAATTGTCAAACACGGATTTAAAGAATTTTTTTAGACTCATGCCTCCTATCTTTTTGACGTAAGATTTAAAAATAAATATTAGGGTAGCTTTTTCACACAGAAGAAAATTCAGATTGTTTCAGCAATATTACATATAAAAGTACAATTAAACCCTAATATTCTCTGTATTGTTATAGTTGCACCTTCACCCAACTCATAACCAGCTGGAGTATTTTAGTTGCTCAGTTAATCTCTGAAAGATCAAACTAGCAGGAGAAACAAGTTCTGCAACAGAAATACCCCTCATATACATCCTACACTAGGCTGAGATTAGAACTGAAGGCTCGCTCTGTAACATGGCAATCCTGCCAACTTTTGCATGGTTATTAAAATTTCTTAGCTCAGATAAATGAATGTAAATTACTACCATTCATGTGCATTACTTCAACTAGCAAACTAACTCTACAAGCCTCAACCATTGCAAATCAGGAATCTAAAACCAAAAGTGACAGCATTCTGCACTGGCAAGCATTCATTCAAAAACAGTAGTAACTGAAACTCTCTCCTATTTGAGTAAGTAGAATGCAAATGCATGAATACAATTCTGCATGTTATTCAAACCATTGGTTGGTTTACAATTACTTATTCACTATAAGAACAAAGAAACAGATCTCTAACTGACAACACTAGAGAATTAAATGAGGAAGGGTTAATATGCAAGCCAAAAAGTTATTTGCATGTGGAGGTTCACAGCTGACAGTAGCAACTGTCTGGATAGTCTAGACAGCTGTTCAGATTGTGTGTAGCCACTAAGAGTTCTGCCAGTGATTTTTTTCACCTTTTCAAAACTGCTGTTAAGTCGCAGTTAAAGAAAAATATCTAATGTATCAAAAACCTTCTATTAATTAAGGGCAGGTATTGAAACAAAACACGTATCAGAAAACACTAGAGAGTTTCATTTGCTTTGTCTAATAACTTGGTCCAAATTTTGAGCACATTATTCCTCTTTGTAAAAAATCCATTTTGTAGAAGTTAAAATACATACAGAATTCATACCCCTGAATTCTCTGGGTCCCAAGATACAAAACAGCACAGTAAAAAGACCGACACGTTGCTGCTGAGCAACACCAACAAACATTTCCCAGCAGTTTAGAATGAAAACAGTACTAGTTCTAACCAGTTTTAGTAGCATAGGCTTTTTAAGTTACAGAACTGTGAACTGCGTTCCCTTCTCCATCTCTTCCTACTTCTTCATCATCCTTCCTAACTTAATCTATTTTACCTTCTTTGAATTTACTTTGTTTTGAGAAAAGCGCTGCAGAGTTCTGTATGCTGAAACTGGCTATAAAACTGCAACTACAGTACTTATTTTCAGCTGTCCTGTTGAGCAAATGCTTTAAGATCAGCAAACACAGACTGCACATTTGATCTTTTTTGATAACCATTACACCTTATCTGTAAGATACACTCTACTGCTGCTCATCATGCTGGTTTCATTTGCCGAGCATGCGGCCATAAATAGTGTGTAAAAGTTTAGATCATTATATACCTTTTTCTTTTGTTAAGGTCATCAATATAAACAATTTGCAGGCAAAATACACGTTCAGTAACCCAGGAAAAATGCAATACTTCTGTAAGCAAGCTGAAGTTAACAGAGTCAGTCCTACCTGATGTAAAAGGAAGAGTCCAACAATACAGTTTCAGAACAGGAAGAAGCTGCTTTCCCTGTGGACTGGACTATGAAAGTTGAAGAAAGAAACTTACTGTAAAGAAAAGCTCCATAACTCTGCTATCCAGGAGGGTCTCACGCCAGGATTCTGTTGGCTTTAGCATCACATTTTGAGAGGATTCAAACATAGCTATATAATGTCTGCCCAGTTATCTGGTGTCAAGGTCAACAATAACATTCCTACTTGGCTTTAAAAAAATCCTAGATACAACAGGATCCATTCAGAAAGAATGTAATGGAAACAAACTTTAAGCCTCTTCACATACACAGCATAATTCATGCATGAGGCCAAGGAATAAAAGGTATTAAGTATTGAAAAAAAGAATGCTCCAGGAATGTTAGATAACAGTTTGATCATAATTATGAGGCATACCATAGTGATACGATCACTTTGATAACCAGGGTGTCTAACGCGACACAGCGAGAAAGGAAAAAAAGCAACCACAATTAACAGGTGTTAAAATTTATGCAAAATAGGAAATCATTTTCTAAAAAATTTTCCTGGCAGCTTTTAAAAAGGTCTCATGACAGCTAAAGATAGCTCACTGAAATCTATAGCCTATTTTTCTAAACAGCCAAATATGTAGCACAGAATGCAGATATGTTAGCCCTGCATTAATCTGCATTTTTAATCACACTATGAAGTACAAGAGTGGGTTAGGTACCACAAGGCATCGTCATTTAACGTATTTGTAAGAGACATGCATGACAAACGTGCACACCATGAAGCCCTGATTTTGCTGCTCTCAGCTCTTACAGTGTGTAGTAGCATAACTTAATGTACCAAATTCTGCAAATGGCCTAACACAAAAAAAGAGGAGATATAAGCAAAAACATTTAAACAAGCAGGCTATATTCTCTGTCAGCCTGATCATGCAGAAGAGTTTATAAAATATTTGTGACACCTCCCAGTGCAAGCAATACAACTCCTTTAACTTGGCAACTTACATTTTCATTTCTCTTTTAAACCCTTCAGTATGTACTCTGATTCCTATACATGCCAACCGTCAGAGTAAGAACAGCATGCTCAGCTGCATGTGATGTACTTATTGCTAAAGGACTGCATTAAGTTTTGCACAGTAAGTAATTAGGCATTACAAAAACCCATGTATCAGCAAGTATTTGTATGTCAGAATATAAATTTCACAATTACATCATTCAAGAAAACAAACTCCTTAACTTTTGATAGGTTTGAGAGAACAGTATTAAAGCTGTGCATTTGTGTTGTATAAGAAAGGTGGCACGAGGCAGCATGCAGAGTTTTAGTTTATTTACACTTGTGTTTCAAGTTCTGCCAAAATCCTACGTTCCTAATGATTCCGTAACAGATCCACACTCCAAAAAACCTGACCTTTTCCACAGCACAGTACTAGCTGGACCCTCACTGGTGGTTTGTGTCTACAACAGTTGTTAGCACATTATAATGCATAAAAACAATCAGGGATTTTCACAGTAGTACAAAACAAAACCAGTTTCACCATTTTCAACATTATCAATGTGTGTTGAACCATACCAGATCTGTGTTATTCCAGATAGGGAAAAACTAAAAAACACACAATTGTCTGTTTTACTTCCACCAGAAAAACAGATGCCATTTAAGTGATCAAAAATACTTCCATTCTCCTACATGAAAAACAACTGCAATATGGGAATGAAATTGCCACATGCCAACGTCTTCTATCTTTAGTAATAATACAAATTAGAAATACATTTGTCGATTATGCTATGTGGGGTTTTTTTCATTTTAATATGGAATATTTTAGAAGAAAAAACAGTATTACAAACTGTTTATTGACAACAGCGCCCTCTTGTTTCCAAGTCAATTGTTTAGTGGAGAGTTAATATCAAAAGATGGTCATAGATAAATTATTGATCTCTGAAAAACAACTGGGTAATCGCCAGGTTGAGTCTACAGAGCAGTCCAGCTAAACAACACTTTCTGTGTGGAATGAAAGAAGAGCCAGTGTGCTGTCACTATTTTAACAATCTTCAGTATTAAGCAGTCCTATGCTGTTATTCTTATTAGTATTTCTCACCCCAATGGACCGATGATATGTCCGGCAATAGCAGACCTGTGGGTACAATATCTGTTCACTGAATAATACAAATTACGCTTGCACCTATCACGGAGATCACATAGTAGTGTTTGTGTACATCTAGTACAAACTGGTTGTGGAGACGCCTGCCGCCAGGAAATACCTCAGCTTATTCTGTGCTACGGTTCAGCCTTACTAGCACCATTCCAGTTATGCCAACCCTGACAAAAGGCACTAAATTACCTTTTCATAGAACAAAAGATTTTTTTGATTCATCATCAAGAATTCATTTCTCAATACTAACAAGGAAGCAAAAAGAACTAGTACAACACTTTTTTGTAAGCACTCAAGCTGCAACACAGACTTATAATAAGTGTAGATCAGTCTGTAGTGATGTTCAGACAAGTTTGGCATTATTTTGTTTGTTTTTAGATGAAAAACATTTGTAAATTGTTTCTGGTAATAAATACAAATGTTTGTGGCATTCCCAATTCTACTACAGAATTAGTAACTCTCCTTACAGTTCTCTTTGACTTGGAAATCCAAGGTAGGGCATGGCTTCCCAAAGCTTCACCCAACCCACAGGACTAAGGACACCGATTTCTACAGGCAAGATACTTTTGCTTGAATTGGAATACAGAATGGACCCTATGCTTTCTGCCTAAGACAGCCAAGAACTGCTGTTCCACATAGAGGTTAATTAGGAACTCAAAAATCATAGCTGGAATTTTTAAAAAGAACACATTAGAATGCTAACAGCTTAGAAATCTGCCATCCAGTGTTCTAATGCTAATGTGCTGATTTTACTTGGATTTTTACAGTCTCCTCTGGCTTCCTAGCTGCTCAGACAAGCATACAGGATGTGTCTAGAAGCAACTGTCCAAAACTGATGCGGAAGCTTGCTGCCCCCTACGGAGAAATGTTTTACCAACCTTTATGTAACTTACACTCTCAGTAAAAACCCATCAGTCAGGAGAAGGAAATGCTTATCTTTAATTATAAACAATTATAAACACAAGTATTCTTAACTGTTATGAGAGCGAAACAATTACTTTGTGTTGAAGACTCAGATTGCAGAAACAGGCATAGGAAGATCAGACTAATTCCAGTTCCGGAGATCCTAGCAGTGTAGCCATGCAAGGATCAAGTCTCATGTTGACCATCCAATTAAGCAGCTCCTGCTACACTTTCTGCTATGGTTATACAGTTAACAGTATGCAAACTAGTAACTTTAAGCCTAACTTATGCTTAAAGTATCTATACAGAAGTGACTGCCACATAGATGCAGCTCAAGAATCAGGCTTTCACAGTACATACTGGCTGCCATCTAAGAAGCCAATGAGAAAGCACTGCAAAACTGGAAACTTAAAACCACCACCCCTATATATTTTATCAGTTCCCCTTCACAACAGGGGTCATTACTGGTCTCTCTTCCTCTTTTAGTATTAATGCTTTTAAAATGCTCATACATTGTAAACTGATTTCAGACTTAATTCAAGAAAACACAAGTGATAAAATACTAATTTTACAAGTTTGCTAGCAATAGAAACATATTTAGTGTAATTATGATCAAGTCCAGGGATCCATCAATCTTCTTCGTTTTAACCAGCTTTGTCTTAAAAAGTTGCTACAAGAAAAGACTTAGTACCCTGGAAATAATTTCTAACCATCAGAGATTTTAAAGCCACATAAGGTAAGCAATCTTTTGCACTTTCTTAAATACAGCTATTTAAGTTATTCTGAAATTTTCTTCACACCCCAGACAACAGCCAGGGTAACAGCCCAACCAGTCGTCTTTTAGATAAGGAGAGACTTCTGTATTAAACTCAGGATAATCCCAGGCAACCAACAAACACAAGATCTAAGGAAAGCAACCCTGCAGTTCAAGTAAACCTGCTATCACTCCTCAGTACAGGTTCACTAGTTTCTATGGCTGTGCAACAAATCAAACTGGGAACGTAAGTTATCAAAAGGCACTAAATTACCTTTTGAGTCAGGTGGTTCCCTGCTCAATATTATACTCACAGGAGGTGCTAGGGCAGGATGCTTTTCCAGCAACAATGCCCATTTGAATACTTCCTCGAAACGAACCACGAGTTTTCTGGAGTGCTCTGTGTGTTTTTCATGCATTTTCACTCTGCCTAGCAGATGCTACCATAGTCCCTGCAGGACTATGTAGTTCACAGAATCATCCATTAAGGTGTCTCATTCTGGCTTGAGGTTTAAAAGTTATTTTCAGAACGGAGATTATGAAGAGCTTTGTTCCTTTAACTGTGTGGCTGAAGAACACACATACATATATATACACTCACGGAAGTGTTCAGATAGACAGTAGCTTCAAACAGCTCACGCAGTTGTTATTGTGCCATTAATTTTGATGGAACAGCAATGATATGTAATAGTGGAATTAGGTTTACATAATCTAAAACCTGTCTCCTGTTTTACACTCACTTGAAAATTTGCCAGCTTGCCTTCAAGCACGGAGAGGCAACTATAGCTCAAGTTCCTCTACATTTATGTATTATAATCCCTGTGTTAATGAATAAGAGAAAAGTAGTTGCATGGCAGCTCCTAATGACAAATAATAGACACCTTTTTGTAGATGGGAGACAGCTGGACAAAGACGTCTAATGTTCTGTTTAAGAACTTCTACATTTGAGAACATTCATACAAAGTCTATTAGCCTGCCAAGAACATATATATCCCACATCAAGAAGTGAGAAACATCTCTGCAGGTAAAAGAATATAAATCATCACTACATCTTGTCTCCACAGGACATATATGTCCATGCCAAGGTACACTGAAGTCCAGCAACATTCAATTCCTTAAATAGAGACTGTGGACATACCTTACCTACTAGGAGTAGAAGTGAGATTCTTGAAAGCACTCCAGTCAAGGAGAGGGTCATACCTTTCAGTACTGATCACCTACACTAAATATAATTAGTCAAAACATTACTTTAAGAAAAGGTGCAGTTTAACCTGACTAAACAGCAGTTAACAGTGCTGTAACAGCACTGAAAAAAGAAACTCTATGAAGCCAACATGCCATAACAGACTACCATATGTTCTTAGTGCAAAATAGTAATCCTATTTATTGTCATTACCAATGGTACTGCCAAAAACCTCTGAAGCATCTGCAAGCACCGGGTGAACTAATACCTTGAGGCAGCAGATAAAAATAACAATAGATGGCTGCCTGTGTGTCATAAAAATTACATGGAAGAAACTGTACATGACAGAAAGGCGGCCTCCTGGGCCATCAAGCCCTGCCTTTCCTACAGCAAGCAGTACATCCCAAGACACATGAAAAACACTGAGCTCAAACTAGAGAGCAGATAGGTCACAGTCTCTCTTTGATTGCGCCAATAAGGCAGCTATTACAGAATGCATCCTTCATGCTAGCAACAGACAGTACAGATTTACTGCAACTCTTGTTATGATTGGTGCAGGACCATCTACAACTGCATTTAAGAATGCAACACATACTAAGTTATCCTATAACTGCAAGAGAACTCTTGAGAAGCAGTATGTTTTGATGCAACTCTCACAACTTGGTCATTTAAATATTGTTGTCTCTTGCTCACTGGAGAGTTTATGCACATTTATGCTATTTCCTTTATTTGGAGCTACAAGAATCTTTCTAAAGATTATGTGCAAATACTGAAGATTACTCTTATATGGCAGGGAATATGGAGAATCAATACTATCTTGCCAAAAAAAAGATGTCGCCATGGATACAATGGATTATTTTATCCCACGGTTTGCGTATTAAATTTATATCCATTGCTTTAATATACCTACTATCAAAACACAGTAATCCTTTTGCTCTTACATGCTATGTATTTAGACACTTCAGCGAAGTTAAGTTTCACCATCCATAGGCTATTAATCAACAGGTACTTTTAAAGCAGTCGTCATAAGGAAGAGAGATATATTCTGCAATATAATCAACTCGGTGCTGTAAACCTGAACAGTTATTGAATCTTTGTCAGCTAAGACACATATTTCTCAAAGATTATTAAAGCCACTCCAACTTCTTTGAAAACAGTCTGGCACATAAAGGGGAGAGAACCAAGCTAATACTGTATTTCTTACATTGAAATGAAATGTACAGGGATAGAAAACAGAAGTTACACAGATTTTTAATACAGCTATGTGAGAGCCCTTGTGGTGGTTCAGACTAAAGGCCCACCTGATCTCCAGAATTAGCTAGAATTTGTCTAACAGCTGTAGTAGTACCTAAAGGCAGTAGAAAAACACTTCACCTTAAACAGCAGTATGGTGTGCTTAGCTATTTCAACTAACACTTGTTTACTTGCAGCTACAAATAATTTCAACAAAATCTGGAACTCCCAAGGCTCCACACCTTGCTTTTAGAAATCTAGTTCCACTGCTGCAAATGTTACACAAGGATCATGAAAGTGAAGGCTCTAGTTCTTCAAAGATCCATATTTAGGACTGCTAGAAGTTTGCACAAAGCCAGGCTGAAATCTAGAAGGAACCACCTATATAAAACAAAAAAGAGCTCTTACTTTCTATTTAAGATTACATCTTAGAAAAGGCATTTACACATTATTCAAACTGTTACAAATCCAAAATTCTCTTCCAGAAACTTCTATAAGATGCAATAATTTTGTGTCCAGCCTCAGCCCTGTAGGTACACACACTAAATTCCTCTCTGGATCTCTGTCAAATCAAGTCAGTGATTAAGAGCAGTGCAATACTTCCTTTTAATCCATGGCACCTTCCATAAAGACAATACAACTGGTATTCTATTTGATGGACGTGCATCAAGGAATATCCAGTTTCAGATAAATTTCACTTCTGCTGCCTGCTGCACAATGAACAGAATCAGAGACATCAGAAATACATAGTTAATAATCTTCTGACTGTCTGTCAAACCAGGAAAGTAAATAAAATCCTTTACAGTGGATCTGAAGGCAACATCAAGATTCATGAAGTATGTATAAGTTAGCGGTGAATTCGGAGGTTTTTCAAAGTAAGTTTATAAGCTAGCTTAAACCTTTGGCTCTTACACAGTTGCTAAGCATCTTGAAGACAGTTCAGCTATTAAAAGAGGTTTTGTAATGTTTTACATCAAGTGCAGTCTTAACCCTCTAGTCAATAAAGAATGTGATTTCATTATTTCTACAATAACAGTGTGACCCATTTCTTGGGATAAGCACTTTGCGTTTTCCTTCTGTACTCTGACCCTTCATAATCAACATGCATCAACAAGGTGACAAAATGGAAGCAATGGCACCTGTGTTAAAGGACACGTAATTTCTCGTCTCTGCACACAAATACTCCTTCAGCCAAAGACAACCTATTATAATGTTCTAGTGTATGACCATGATGTTTTACAGGGAGCAGGCACCTTTGTAGATGATGAGGCATTTATCTGTTCCCTTCTATTTTCTGGAAAAGAAAAGTAATACAAATCAGATCTCCACAAAAAAAATTCAACAGAGCATTTGGTTCTGCACTAAAGAAACATATTACTCTTCGCCTCTGAACCAATCAAATCATCAATCCATAACCAGGGGCTGCTCTGCTGAACTAGTTTTTCCTTATAAAATACTTTAAAACTTAATGAAGAGCAACAGCAGCTTCTGTATGTAAGTACCTGCTAGCAAGCACAGGGGTGACCAAGACCACTAATGGAAAAAAACACAAGGATTAAAAATAAGGCTTATGAATTTTACTTTCTTCTCTCCTCACATCTTTCCTTCTCAACTGACAGAAGTGACCTCAAGTCAGCTGAAATAAAGGGTGTGACACACCAAAGGATATAATTTGGAGGAAGGAAGTTCCAACTTAAGACCTGATTGGCTAGTGCAAGGTAACGCTGAAACACTGAAGACATCTGAGCATTGAGGTTTTCACGTCTGCTGAATTCCTGAAGTACCTCTACTGTGAGCATGAAGATCTGACGCAGATCGTCCTCCTACAGTCAGTACAAATACAACACATTAATAGTCTGTCAAGCATTAATGAAAATGTTCATTTTAAAGAAGCACATATCTAAAAGAGAACTTTGTTTTCTCTTTTAAAATACAGAAAATATTCTGAAGTTGTCAGTAGAACCCCACACACCTTTGCCACATTTAATAAATTGTGTTTGCTAAGGAATAAAAGAATCCATCTCATTAATGCTACCCATTAAAGAAAAACTTAACATGTTTTTAAAAACTGGTGGAAGAGAGGGCTGGTGTTCAGCATGAAAAAAAGTTGGTAAGTTGTTCCACCAGAATCAGTTTAAAGTAATGCCTTCACAGAAACATTTCTGCCTGGCCAAACAATACATCTGAGACAACCAGACTACACCATCTGCAATAACATTTTTAAATACATAGCTCTTCTTGGCTTTAAACCAAAGCTATATTTAAGACTATCATTGTTCCACAGAGTATTCGTTTTGTTTGCAATTGGTAGCCAAGGAATTAAAGTCCGACCACATAAAGATCTGTAGCTCTACATTCAGAAAAAGGAATTACAGTGTTTTGATAGGAGTTTTAAAAAAACTGCATTATCAACTTGCCTCAAGCAGCCAGTACGTGCATTTACAACCTAATATTTGCCCTCTTAAATGCTGTGAAGTATGAACTGTACCTGTCTGCACCTGGCACAAGAAAGTACTTCCGCTTCTCAGTGTTTAAATTTCAAAAAGACAAGCAGCTTATATTGATACAAAACTAGATTACCTGAAATATACGTTTGCAGTTACCATGGAACTCCATGCTTAGTCCAATGTTGCTGGTTTTACTTGAACTTGAGAACTCACTCAACAACGCCGTTAAAATGGAACAGGCCAAAGTTTGCTATAAAAGAAGGGAGAGATAATATTACTACATTGTTTCATATCACCTACATTGCCCTTATTTTTTTTTATTAGCATTTAGATATGACTATTACTTCATTTTCTTCTAACACAAACAAGAATAAGTCAAACTTTCAGGAGATCAGAACTTTGTGTGAACTATCTCTGCAGGCTCTATCTTTACTAAAGAAATTCAAGTATCTGAGCAATATAAAAGCTAGTACCTGTGTGATCATCACTACAACATGGAAATGAACTTACTGCAAGTTATATCCTAGCTTTGCTGTTTATTTTCCCTGTGCACAGGGCTTTACAGGTATTAGTTTCAGGAAGAGTCAGTCTCCACTTATTTTGCTTCAGGTTACTCTGAAGTTGTTTCAGCTCTTCTTTGCATTTGGTACACTTATCAACTGGTATCTGATCACAATTAAATTTATACCACTAGACATGATAAAAGCTAGTTGAAACCAACACCTGCAATACACCATCTACTACATCATCTCCCCACATGCAAAGAGTAAGAGAAATATGCACAAGCCTCTGATGCTTGAAAGCTTTTTGATACCTCTCTCTAAAGCACAACATCCAAAAGCCTCAGAAATAACCTTTTAAACTATTCCATTAGAATGTCATCTCTGAAGTGATATAAAAATTGATGAGAAACAGATATGGCAATTTTAGAGAGACAGATCTGAAAGGATTGAAGGTTTAAGCATCTTTTTCATTCCCAAGATCTACAGTGAGGTAAATCAAATGCTTAGCATAGAGCACAATGTAAAAACAATTTTCCTTGCTCCAGCCTTTGTTGCTGTTTTCTAAAATAACAGAGGGTTTTCCTGATGGCCCAGTAACCATAATCACCAGTTTTAATACATTTTCAACTGATCACTGCACACAGAAGAAAGCAAATACTGTCCCATGGAGATGCAAGTAAGTACTTCCAAAGTGTTCCACACACTACTGCAACAAGCACAACAGAAACTGTAAAGCAGTGATAGGAAAACACTTTTTGTCACAGAGATGTTCTTACCAAAAAACCTCAAATTCACTGGCTATCCTCACAGACTGTTCGGAGCCAAGGTGCCAGGCATGGACAGAGGGATAGGAATTGTTAAAGGGTCATGCATGCCAGCAAGTGTCCAGGGGTTAAACAGAAATATGCACACTACCTCTGAACACCCGAAAGATTAAAGTGGAGATGATACTATTTATGCAAGCTCATACAACAGCTGAGACCAGTGCCATCCACCCACCAACTGCAACATCTTTGTTCAGAAATGCCTCTGAAGTCAGTACCTTGACCTCCCAGACAACTAGTTATCTTAGCCAGTATACACTAAATTAACATTCTTACTTGCTAAATAAGTCCCACACAGATAGAACACAGTGGTTTCATGATATTTCTCTTCTAATATATAATACAGCTGTACAGTGGACCAGCAGATTGCAGATCAGTTGCTAAATCCAAGCTTTCCCACTTTAAAGTAGTAACTATTTCAAGTGGACTACTTATCCACAGTCACCACCTTAACACAATGCCTGATGAAAGTAGTATTTACCCAGTGAAAAACAGTGTCACACTTTAAACTATTCCAGCAAAATTGCAGTTCTGTCATTTGTACACTATGCTTAGAAATATTTCTGATTAGCTCAAACAGTCAGTATTTTATTTAACACTAGAAGTATCACACTAGAAGTTCATATTAGAAAAATTAACGTAGGTTAAAAAAAAATTAAATCTCGGGTTAAACCCACAAACCCTAAATCCCAACATCTGGCTCTAGAATAATGGTTCAGGTAAGAATACATATTTTTAAAGCAATAATGCAAAGGTTGCAGAGAACACTGCCCAATGTCATTATGAGCCAGGGAAGGCAGCTGAACCGTCATCTCTAGACATGTTTAAAGTTAGTGTAGATAGGAAGTTTAAGGACACAGTTTAGAGGTGGGCTTGGTACAACTAGGCTAAAGGTTGAACTCTATTACGTTGAGGATGAAAGAACAGTTAAAACAATTCAATGCAGAAGTGTCACAAGATTCTTCAAAGACAATAAAACACAGGCTTTTAGTTGATGCTTGAATTATGGACAACACTAATGCTTTTCAACTCATAGACGAGCTGATGTAAAGACACAGCTGCAGTTATAAATCTGTACAGTTTGATGCTTTATAACATATCATGATTACTATGCAATATTAAGGACTACAACAGTACAACAGAGCTAAGCTGCTTCTGCTTTAACTTGACTGTGAAGATCTTCACATCAAGCCACCACCCAGACCACCAAAGGAAAAGCAGAGCAGTGATGCAGATTGCCTATCACAGTTAATATTAGCTGAAATAACAGGTATTTTCTCTTTCCATTTTTCTCTGTATGGTATGAAATAATTAATCTTTTCTGTTTGGATAGTCATGTGCTACTGCATGATAACAGTGTGTTCCAGAAGTTTTTATGTGCTTCTCTCCTGATTTTAGGAGGGGAATATTACATTTTGATTAACAGCAAAGAAATCTCTTCAAAAGTGTCAAAGAGCAATGGATGCAGCTAAGCTGACCAAATCTGCCCAGAGCTTGATGACACAACTTGAGAAGTGACCTGCCTCCCTGATTTCACTAAGAGCCATTTCAGCTACTTGTGACATTAGTACCAGCTTTGAGAGTGAAAGCAGAAATTTGACGTTACTAGAGATTTACACACTTTATTGCTTTAGCAGCCTAGCTCACCACAGGGAACACCAGGGAACCCCACATCAAGCCACTCTCCTCCTTCACACTGAACTCCTAAAATCCCACCAACTTCTTCACCTTGTTATTTCAATACCTGGGGTGCAAATCCTGCCTCATCCTAAGGACACTGTGTGCACGCTGGACACATCTATGGCCTCCCACCACTATTTGCATCTATGCCTTCTCCTTGTATTCATGAGGAATTTTAAGTACTCTTGTAAATCCAGGTCATCAGACCAGAAGACCAATGGTAAGACAGATACTGGACAGTACTTAACATTTACTGCAACAAAAGGCTGAGAAAAGATTGGTTGAGATTGGTTTCCTAGAAGGTTGGCAACAGCCTCCAGTTTGTCTTACAGACAGGATCAGAGGAACAGATCACAACGTGTAACCTGCTCTTGCAATGTCAAGCATTTCCATAGAGCTGCATACAAGACCACCACTGCTTCCAAAAACTGACATAAGGCTCTAAGAATTTATTACAATAGTTTTGCATAGCAGCAAGACTACAATTTTAATGGGAATATTAGCAAACCAATTAGTGTAAAAGAACAAGTGCCCTGCCATTTAGTGAACTGAAAAACAAAACAAGTAACTTTACTGTGGGTTAACATATTGAAATACATTTTTTAAATTTTATATGCGTGTCTGGCACGAAGATGTTCAGTATCTCAATACAAATGCAGACTGTTAGAAAAAAACACTTAAAAATCTGAAAAAGAACATAATTTCAGATAACCAGTATAGTTGTGTTCCATGAAATAAAGTTATTTCCTCTCACACAAAACAACACTGAATGCACCTATACATTTATAGTTCTAGGGTAGAGGTGGTTTTTTAGGGCTTTGGGTTTTTTTGTTGTTTCAGATTTTTGCCGTACCACAGATGATACTAACAATACAGTGTAATAACATCATACAGTAATTAAGCAGAAAATGCACATGACTCTGGGCATCTTATTAAAAGTCAGATCTGAACATCTATTGTGCAGTAATGCAGTTAATTTCATACCAGTACGAATACACCTCTGAACCTAGTCCGACTTATTTGCTAGCAATTTCACTAGTTCTGCCATAAGTACATACCCAAACAATAGCCCCATCTAACAAAATAAAATACTTCTCTTTCTGAGAGTGGACTGCCTCTGAGAATAGCTTGGCACTCACCCCAGTTAGCTTTATTACCAGGAATAAACTTTATGAAAGATCGCTATACATAAAATAGAATCTCAGCTGCTCAAGCAGAAGATCAATGGGACTTGTGATAAGAGATTAACTTGGCAATCAGATACCCACTAGTAACACTGGTTTAGTGGTTTTCTTTTTAAATTGCTCTAAAAAAAAAAAAATAAATCACAGACACTACAGAAAGCCCATGCACCATTTAAACAGTAAACAACATTTATATACCATTCATAAAAAATGCACCCTATTCCTCCAAATGGAATGTTCCCTAGAACAAAAGTTAAAGTCTTAATGTTTGAAAGGATTTCACACTTGTGCCTGGACTGCCCATGGAATAAGTGAACTGCTTCATTTGAGAGTAGTTAGGTTACAAAGCATCCGAAAGGAAGAAGAGTTTAAATACAGCTTAGGAAAAAATGGACATGTGGTACACCAGCTATGAAGAAAAAAAAGCCAACAGACAAAGAAGAATGAACTGCAACACCCAAACGTGTTTCCTCTGTTCTGTAATTCAGTGCACATATACAGCTAGGTTGTCAGAGGTTTGAATAAATCACTAATTTTACTACAAATCTATACTGACAAGCAATGCCCCCTCTCTCTTCTGCAAGTGTCATTTATATGTACAGAAAAAGGAGTAGGCATGGTTTTCTGAACAGAGAAAAATCGTACCACCTATCCTGTTACGTTAGATCACTGCCAACCTGAATATGCTTTTAGGGGACTTTTTGTCTCCATCCATATAATGTAAACTCTGTTACAAAAAGCAAAGGAAAGCCACAAGAAGCATTTAGTAACATCCTTACACCAGCTACTTTTAACTTGCAGCAGAACAGGAAGAATCAAAGAGTAAATCTTGAGGGTAGAATTTGCTGTGCTGCCCCTGGGTCATAAAATTCTGCAGTGAAAATGCATGCAAATCAATTTTACCAAATGTACTGTTTAAAGCAAGGCTTCCTCTATGGAGGTGACAATATATTTCTCCCCTATTGGATTTTATCTGTTTGTTCATTCCCAAATGAGCCAACTGGTGGAAAAAAGTCATAGAGCAGGGACAGGATTATAGGAATAGGACCCACAGCTGCAGTTTTGTGCTGTCAGCAGGAAAGGACTGGCAGCTTCCATGCAAAGACAGACAAGCACCCCCAGGTTGACACACCACATATACAGGGGCACAACAGCCACAACCCTGCCTCTCCTTGCTTAGGGGGAACAGGCAAACTAGACAAGGGAAACCCCCCAGGTTGGGCTGAGAAAAAGGAAATCAATTCCTCTACAAATGTCTCTTGTGGCATGTAAAGCATTCAGGCTTTGGCCAAAGAGAGAAGAGAAACTGCAGCCCCCACTAATGATGGAAGGGTACAGGCTCAAAATGCAAATAAAACAAGCTTTTCTTTGCATCTCTGAAGACAGCCAAAGTTGTGTAGCAGAAACCCAGAGGAGAGAAAAAAATAATTTCAACAACTATTTATCTAGAGGCAACACATTCTTCTCCAGATTCTTCTCTGAAAGGAATCAGTTGAATCTTTACTCCTGCAGTAGTAGCTGCACAAGCAATTAAATTCAAAATAATTAAGACTGGTCATGCAGCTGGCCATCAGTATTGCCCAGCTTTACATCGTGGCAAGCACTCTTTGGCAGGCAACTACCCCTTCCCCCTACATTTTCTGTTACTCATTGTTGGTCATTCTTGTCCTTTTCTACCTGCATTACTGCTAGATATACCAAATGAATTGCATTACATAGCTGTGCTCTACTGCTGAGAGAAAAAGAAGTTGGAGGGAGAAGGCTGGTAGTAGACTCCCATATAGAGCTAGTTCATTAATGACTGATTATACTCAGAAGGGCAGCATCTCTGAAAAAAAGAGGGACTAAAGACCAAAACAACTAGGGTTAAATAAACTTCTCAAATAGTGTTTTACTCTCAGCTTGTTTATTTTCTTGTCACTAGAGTAACAGAAGAAATATAGAGACAGAAAGGCACCATCTCTTCCATCCCAGTGAGAAGTCTCCATACCTGAACACTTCTTGAAACAGTAGAATTGAGGAAACCGTGAGTCCTTGGGATACCACATCTAGAACACACATCTAGGACACATCTCTCCTCTGGATCAAATCTCACTGGCCAGTCCTGCCTTTGAAACTGTAGCTTTATTGTACATGATAATACTAGGAGCTATCAATTTCTAACCTAGAAGTTATTAAACCAAATCAATCACTGGAGTCTGAATCTCTAGTTAAAAGTAAGCTCTCCTTTAAAAGAAAAACAGGAAAACTTTAATAGGTGCCCTTGTTAATAAAAAGAAAATATTTATGTTTTTAAGTTCTCTTAACATTTCTATTACCAAGTTTCAACCTCAGATTTAGTTTCTGGATCCCTACAATTCCCAAATGCACCCATAACACAGTATCTTAGTACTTGCAGAACACTGGCCAGCATGAAGGAAACAGCTTAAGTATCCTTGTTTACTGTTTGTTTTTTATACTCAACATGTCTCAAGGGCAGTAAGGTTCACAGGACAAGGTAATAATTTTATTAGACTAGAAGACACAGCTGAGTGTAGAAAACACATATGGTTTTCTAAAAATTTGGAAGTCTTGAGATCTTACCCAAACCCGCATGAGACAGCAACATCTTGGCGAGGATCTGCAAGTACAATTCCTCTTAAAGAACAGAAACATAACTAGTTACGATTCTTGTTTATTTAGTATTTATCTATGCAGCATTATTATAAATTCAATACAGATCAATGTCTAGAATTCTGCTAATTAATATTTTCCCCCTGTTCATATGAAATCCACCTACAGCACACTCTTCAACAGTTTTAGGTAACCTGAAGCATCTGGATCTCCTCTTTCAGACCAACCATAAACACTAGGAAACGGATCAACAGATTTACATATTTTTAAGAATGGAGGAGTTGTTAGGGCCCCAGAGCTGTTCTGGCAAGTCTTGACAGGTCTTCATATACATAGAAAAAAAATAGGCTTCAACTATGAAGCTTTCTGTGAGTACACATGCATTATAGATCTTGCAAAAACATAGCTTCTGTTGCTTCTCAGTTCCTTGTCAGGTTTACAGCAGTTGGATCCCTATGCATCTGTGTACCCTTGTACTGGAAGACATCAAGGTCTGACCCATAGCCTAGTCCAGTGAATAAGAAAGTCCATATGATTCTGTTCACACGCAGACCAGTTCTTCCTCCTGGTGGGAATCAGTAACCTTGGCTGCCAAGATTCCTGTCCCTCTGGCAAGGATGAAGGACAAACAAGATTCTTCAGCTGTGCAAAAGCAGAATTTTGTAATACAAAAAGGCCAAGAAATCAAAAGCATGCATAGCTGAGAAGAACTTGGTCCACACAAGTCTTCAAAGTACTGAAATCAGTGATAGAAAACATGCACTTGAGCATTTTAAGATTGGCTCATAATACTATGTCTACTGCCAGAAGCTCTGTCTCCCAGAGACAAAGATTTTGAAGACATCCTGAAAGTGCTATAGGAGGAAGAATACCGGATCTCCTTCATGAGGAGACAGATCACTTCTGCTAATGTTACAGGAGGAGGCAGGAAAAACAAAACCAGAACTCCAAAGCTAATCCTTGTCCTCCCAGAGCATACTACCTAAACCCATTTATAAATTACTGGGCAGCCAGAACTGCTAGAGTTTACTTTCCCTTCTCAAACAGAGGTTTATTCCACAACATACATAAAATGCCCATACAGCAGAGAAGCAGGAGCCAGTGCTCCAGAATCAAACCTTGGCTCAAATACTACAGGGAAGGATGTGTGATTAATCTCTCCTTACTGGTCTATTGTTTCCTTAACATGTACATTGTGTTCCACTAATGAGAGATCATTCAGTACTGAAGATATTTTTTACCATCTTCTGCCCATTTTCTTCCTCTCATCACTATTCCTCTGCTTCTCTTCCTCCCAATCTCCTTTTCATTTTCTCATTCTCAACACTTTATCCATCAGTCTTGTTCCCACATCACTTTGCCACAGCATTACACTACATACCTCCAAGTTATATCTTCCAAATATACCAATTTCTAAAGATGCTTTTAATTAATATTTCATACATTAAGGTAGCAAGCATATATATTACTGCAAAACAGCACATGCAAAAGACACTGCTCTAAATTTACTACTGTCCGTATTACACCAGCTTTCAGGACTTGACCATAACAAGAAGCTACTGAGAACTTTCATAGATTTCATGGAGCAGGAGTGCCTAACAAATACAAAATTAATTTACATGTTCAACAGAAACCAGGTGGAAGGTTGCATAGAACAGAAAAGTTTCAGTACTTTATTCCTGTAACGTTAATAAGGGTTCAGAGGCAGCAGACAGGAGAAAGTGAAACAGGCAAGAGACCACTTCGCTTTTTGGAAAAGGACTTTCTCTGAATTGCAAACTGTTGTAGAAAGTCATTATCAACACCTAAGAGGCATCTTTGAAAGCTTTAAATATTTTTAAATACAAAGTGACCTGCTGACTTCTAATCCATCTCAGGATGCCATTTGGCCTTCTTGACCACAAAGGCACATTGCTGACTTACTGTCATCCTGCTGCCCACCAGGGCCCTCCACATCCCATTCTCCTATGCTGCTCTACCCCGACTACACTGGTGCCTGGGACTGTTCTTGCCCAGATGCAATACTCCACACTGCCCTTGTTATATTTCATAAAATTTCTTCCCACCCAACTCTTCAGCCTCCTGACAATATTGCACATGTCAAGTCGTGGGTCACACCAAGATTTGTCAGTACCAGAGTTTCTCTGGCAGCAAACATGGACATTATAAAAATGTTTTTATAAGTAAAAACTATCTTACAGTGCACAACTCCATACATACATGGAGTATGTGTTTACAACCACCTTGCCAGCTTGAGAAACTGTGCCTTACAGAAAACACATTCCAGCAGCATATTAGCATAGCAAAACAGAAGTCATCATTATATACTCATGATATTTTCAATACTGTTCTTAACCCTTGAGTGCAAGTGCTTTGGAAAAAAAACTATGGATTAAGTAATATTGGTGCAGGTAATCAGATAAAGGGAAATGAAAAAACTGAGACAAACTTGGTCTCTATATCGTGGCAGCAAGCAGAACGTGGAGAAAAAGAGTGTGAAACACTGCCCCTTCACCCAGCCAGAGCTCTGCTCTCCAGTCAGCCTGGGATGATATACTTAGAGCAGGCAGTCTTAGCTTGCTGTATGCTGTGGTCAGTGTTGCCTGTCTATTCAGGACAGCACGTACAGAATACAACTGCAGTCACAGGACTGTGCAAGAGTTAGTTCAAAGAGGACATCTGGGGTTTTTTATCTTTATGCAAAGAGCATATAAACTGTGTGGGCATATGCACGAGCATGCATAAAACCTCAACTGTAATTCCATTTTGATAATAAGGCTATGTTTCCTGAAAAAAATCCAAGCTCAGCTATTTTTTTTTTTTTTTTTTTTACAGAAATACCTATTTCTATATAAATTATGTCCATCCAAAAGGATAAAACATTCTCCTTAAGCTAAATAACAGTGAAATGAGAGTTTACAAGTACAACTGAAATTTCCATACCCTGGAGGGATACCACTTGTGCTCAGAGGTGACACACTATTTTTAGGACCATGACATGAGCTGCATTACTTCTAGCACACTTTGATTGAATCTTCAGAGTTAAACATTTGCCACTTGCATCTAGTACACCTGCTGCTCTAAATGTTCAGCAACTTTAAGACCCAGTTTCCCTCAAGATTTTTGCTTGAGAAAAGTTCAGTTAAAGTTTCATCATGGAATCTACGTACCGTTCACTTTGCATTTGGTAGCAGAAAAATCACCTCTCTTTAATCTCTAGTTACATGCCTCTATTATGACCTATTCTAAACTTATCTCCTGGCATAGCAAATGGAATTTCACTAAATGCATAGATAGATATTGGACACCTTGTTTCCACTTTGAGCTCAGTATGGAAGGTAACACTTACCCCCAGCAGTATGACATAAAATCTAGAGTAAGTTTTGTATTTCCATTCCATGTTTTACTTCTTCACAACCCTTTCTCTCCACCTACCCGTCTCCCAGAGAACAGCAGAGATCTATACCTCTTGCTCTATGCCTATTCTGACAGCTGAGACACAGGAGGGTGCAGCGCTGCACAGATGGAAGTGGAACAGAGTGTAAAGAACCTGCCTGCTAATGAAAACCCCACTTTAGATAATGCTGTTTTGTTAAAGAAACAGAGAAACCACAAACGCTCCCCAAACCAACAAACCTCACCCCATCCCAGAAGCATGGCACTTAAAACAACTATTCAGACCTACTTATTTCCTAAAAATATGGTGTTACTATGTACCAAAGAACTACAAATGCTATTCTTAGTCCCAAAACATTCTTATACCGAAGTCTCCTAATCTGGTAAATGATTGACTGAATAACTACCAACCTAATTACTAATTTTAATTTCTAGGTAACAGAAGAATACAAGATTTTGTAGTCGTTAAGTATATAATTATACAGGTTGCTGAAGTTCTGAAGAAAAAAATAAGAATACTTACCACAGTGGGGTTACCGCTGCTGATCAACTGGCTGACTTCATGAAAAATGCTTTTGCAATCGATTGATTTGTCTAATGATCCCCGTTTCACTATCACCGCTACTGCTAATAGAATCTGCTCCCGAACATACTTTTGAAGGCTGTAAAAAACATTGCAAAATTGTATTTGCAAATATTTCTGAACATCAATACTTAAACTTTTGAACACCTCCCCACCACAAAAAAAAAAATCAATTTGTATAAACCCGTAAGGGAAGCTGACACTCCACAAAAATGTTTAGAATGGATGACAAATTATTGTTGAAATGGTCTTCCACCACTATCTTGGAAAACACAAGGATAACCCAGTCTTTACTTTAAATCCTACATATTCCAATTATTTTTTCTGTACTTACTTAGGCCTTTGTAAGACATAAGTTAGAAGGAATGTTCGCAGTGACTCAATGCTAGTTTTTTCCAAGAGAATCCATTCTCTTACAACTGCTTCCATTATAGCTGTAGCAGCTTGAAAGAGGACATAGTCTACTTTACTAGTTTCTGTGGGAAAAAACAAAGACAACTTGATATCGAAAGACACCACATTTTTAGCTTGCATGCATATTTTAAAATTAATGGAAATTTCTAGTATGTAGTAACAAAAATATAATACAAAACCATACAAAATCCCAACAACTTTAAGGGGGGGAATGTACAACTTGAAAATGGGGGAAAATCATCAATAACCCAATTATAAAACTGTTCAGTATTATTCAAGTCAATGATTCAGGGAAAGGGAAGCTGGAAAGGAAAGGAGACCAGGCCAGAGATGAGAAATAATGCTAACTCAGCTGTGGAACAAAATTAAGGTGATGGATTTAGTTCCAATACATTAAGGCCATGTCAATACATTGACAGGCATGCCAGAACAGAAGACTCCTCTGTCATTTGGGTACTTGTATCTGGAAACAGGTTCGATTAAGTCCATACCTAAAGACACCATTTATCAAGGCAGAAGTTTTACACATTCAGGTATTTAAGGTTTCATTTATCATATTCAAGCTCCTATATTTATCCTGATGTAATCAAAATACACCTTTCAACCACAGTGTGGACATCATTAGCCCTTATTATCTGTTTGCTTTGTATACACATGCACTAAATGAAAAAGATTATATGGAAAAAGATGACAGTTTGTATGACTATAAATTCAGAGAAACTCCAGAATCTGAAAGTAATTTAGATGAAAACAGAAAAGTACAGAGACTTCTTTTTGTTCCTTTTTTTTTTGAATTTTATCTTCAAAACAGCAGACAGTGTATCAGTAGCCAGTTTAAAAGCATCCTGAGCTCTGTAAAAAATATGTGAAGAACATTCTGAAAGGATGCAGCCACAGTCTGGCAAAAGCATAAAATGGTGAAATAAAATTCTTGAAGTGAAGTTTGAACAATGGTGACCTGCCAGGGACAGAAAAACTGGGTTTGAGAAAACCTCATCCATTAGATAATGGGCTTTAAATGACTACAGGGGATTCTTCATCTTTATATCAGAGTGCTATACTCAAGACAGTAGATTTACTACTTGTTTTTAAGCAATTTAATCATACTCCAAATCTAACTCCCACACAGGTAAGCATGCTTAAATCAAAATAAAACACCTTTAAGATTTACTTAGCTTAATCAGGAAAACTAAGTAACCACTTAAAAGATTTAATGTATATGTATGCCTAACACAAACAAAAACAAGCCAAAATATTCCTGCTTGGGAATTTTTTCTTGACATTTGTTAACTCTAGGTCTTTGGCTTTTCCGAAGTATAAAAACCTCACACGAAAAGAGAATGCTGCTAGAAAACAAAAACATGGAATTTCTGCTTTGCATTAAATACCAGAGATGCACAACTGTAATCATCGACTGAAAAGACCTCCAGCACTCACTGTGAGCTTACAACTAGTCACAGCTCCATTGTCCTCTACATGAAGTTATTAACGAAAAGCAGGTCAGGTTTTGCCAGTACATTTAGCAGCTATAAGCTTACACCAGAAGAACACAGAATCCCACCCAGGCTTCCAAGGTTCAACTCCAGGTTTTTAACGAAAATGTACAGTAGGTGTTAGTACTTTCCTTGTACTCATTATCTCCATTGCTCTCCTTGTATTGCTTGTACATTCTTCCTTCCACAAATGCCATCAGCATCTTTGTTATTTTTCTCTACCTTGACTGTAATTCCTATCTTGACTGCTTTCTTATCTTTTTAAAGCCGTCTACTCTGATCCTCTAGTTCCTGTCCATATCCCTCCAGATCATTTCCACTTTTTATTCTTCATCATGAATAGCTTATTTCCCTTCCCTCGTTCCAGATTTCATAATCCCCGATTCTCAAATCCCAAGCTGTTCTTTCTGTCCAGACAGTACAACCATGCAAGAAGCACAAAGTTTTGGGAAAAGCTTCAGCTCCGCCTCCCAGCATCACAACTGCCTGCACTGCCAGAAAAACCTGCCCCATGCAGAAACATGTTTTCTCAGCAGTGTGGTAGCATATGAACAGTTTAAGAACTCAATATTCCTAGAGATTCAAAAGATGTTAAAAGCGAGAACACATTCTTTTCAAACAGCCACATAATAAAAAAATAAAAAGCATAAACATCTGCAGCAATAGTTCATCACTGTGCTGGAGTCCCTTTTTTGAGGGGATACAGTGATTTCCTAAGTTTTCATTATTTCTGATCAGTGAGAAATGCACTACTTGTAATAAACTTTCTGCAAGCAAACCTAAGAACACTCCTTTGCCCACTTAACAAGTCTATAAAAATCTATGTGAGAATAAAAAGCATCAATTGTTGGCCCACAGAGCAGAAAATGTGGTTAGAGTTGAGGACCAGATGAAGTACTACTGCAATACACTAGATCCAGAAGAAACAAACTTGTAGAAAAAAAGGAAACACACCTTGCTCTGTACATCACAATTAAATCAACTGAACAGTAGGAGACCCACAATACTGACATCACAACATTTATGAATTTTAAGTCTCTAACACAGTGAGTTTAGAAATGCCTGTTAAAAGTTTACCGTGGAATGAATCAAGTTCAAAAATACACATACTTTAACCATAATTCAAGTATTCCTCTGTTCACTCTGGACAATTCTTTGACAGAAAAGTTGCTTTCTGTGTTTTAGCATGTCTTTCCTAAAGTTAGCAGGTTTTCCTCAGCTTTCACTGAAACTTGACTCCCCCAACACTCACATCTGGTCGGTACAGTGACAGTGGTGCTGAGTAGGAATCCTACATGCTTACTTGTCCTGCAATGTTCATATTATTTAGCTGCCAAGCTCTACTCTCTATCACATCTGTAAAACACAGATAATTTTTAAAGACTTGTAGCACCACGTTTACAGCATTTCCATTAAAACACAAGAAATTTCTCATAAAACGTGATACTTACCTATCTCTTCCTTTCTCCATTATGTATAATCCCACAAAACTCTGAATCAATATTCTATTGCTTTTACTAAGTGGACATTCTAACTACTTTCTTTAAAAAAAACACAATAGTGGGACTGTTAACAGCAACTGCCTTTCAGTCTGAAGCAAATTCTCACCATGTAATATTCTCAGCAATGTAAAATCTGGCAAAAAAATGTAAAAACTGGCATCATTAGTTGATTTAATAGCAAGTGTCACAATGAGGAATCACACTACAAGTACTTCTACAAATTCCATAGATTAGACACTACAAAGTCACAGAGGAAACATGAATCTCAAAAACCTGCATCGACTGAATCAGTTCAGAAACTTAGATACATGACATTAACCCCTTACAGCTAAGACTGACAAACAAAACCCAAACAGGGCAGCAATCCACTACACTCTCCATCAAAAAACAGCCCTGAACAAAATCAGAACTGACATCCCTGTTCCCAGCTGCAGAACTGCACAATTCCAGTTATAAAAGCAACTATATGCTTATTTTTATTTATTACAACTTACCCAAAATGTGTTTGCAAACAGCAAATGGTGATTTTGATTTTCTAAATGATAAGAATATGTGCTCAGCATGTTGGCGTTGTTCATTATTGACCATGGAAGGTGGTGCCTGAAAGAAAAGAGGAAGAAAAAAAAATTTTAAGCACTAAAAATCCATCCCAACTACAAAAACGAGCTGGTTTTGTTACTAAGCAAACCTAAGTATCTCGTGGTAAAACTGCCTGCTCTTTCTCAGTCACCACTTCTTACATAGCACTGTGTATTTCTATCACATAAACCTAAGTATCAAGACATCAGGCAGAGTTCTGTGTTCCTAATGATGCTGAAGAAAGACAGAAGTCAGAGCTAAATTCAATCTAACCATTTCTCTACTAAAAAAAAAATCACTGCACACCCCTAAATGCTGCTCAAACATGAAACAAAGTACTTTTTTCTTTAGTTCTACATTTATTTTAAATTATTGAATTGTAGAATAAATTCGAGGGATTGAAAAATTAATACAGGCATATACTAAAGTACTGTCAGTAACATACCACCCCCTAGTGTTTAATGCTCAAGTTGACAACTTAAAGACTGAGTGAGGGGTTGAAATAAAGAGAAAGGTTAGCTCATTTGGGGATGGCTAAGGCAGTTCCCCAGATGTCTACACCCGTCTCCTTATATACCCATCCCCTTATACCATGCACACCTTTGGCTTCTCAAGTAACACCTGCTGCTCCACTGCTGCTTAAAGTCAGCTCCATCATGTCTTCTACTTGAAATCAGCTGTAGATAAAGCATGAAATGATACAGTAACATGGAACCACTGCAGGGTGAGTTCTGACCACTTGCACAGCAGCCTCCCCTCATCAAGCAACCCAAGATCCCCCACTACTGCCCCACAAGGTAGAAAAACCAGCATAGAAAACATCAGAAAACACCACCACACTGCTTTTGACACTAACATTCTCTGATTTCTGCTACTTATCTGAACAAGAACATGGTGCAGACTTCTTCTGCAGGGGCCTGATACCACAAGACAGCATAAGCTGAACTGATGCTCCTTTCAGAAAAGAATATAACCATGTAGAAAGGCTGCACACAAACCACCAAGATGGGTCAAGGTAACGGTGCAGGTTACTGAACTTCAGCTGTACCTCTAAAATGCAAATTCCAGTCCTGATCCTACAGCCTGAATTCAATGTGTGTACCACACATAGTTTAATTTTAATGTATAGTGTCTACTTCAGGAATAAAAGCACAAAGATTTAAATGAAATTAAAGGAAATATTTTACAGTAAATAAAATGTACTGAATCAGATTGAATTATTTAATCCTTGACAAAACATAAGACAATATTAAAATCTGAGCAGATAACATCACAGATTAAAACTCATTAATTTGAGTAAATGAAGCAAGGAAAATAGGCTGCTAATCCTTGGATTAAGGGGGTTCTAATAAACAGCAATGCTCCTCACACAGCAAATGTCTGACTTGGAAGTTTCCCTGTGCAGATAGGATGAATGCCTGTGAGGAAAGTAAAGTAACTATTGGAGCAAGGCAACTGCAAAAAAGCCTCACGGATGCGGAAAGCCTGACCTGTCCCTCCACAAACCTGCTCTGCTCTACAACCAATCTGAGGGCAGGACCTCCCTGTACAATGATTTGATGGTATGTAGGACAGCTCAACCTTACCAAGAGGCAAGACCACAGTGCTTGCCCGTGCACCCTTCTGGGCAGTCAGCAGTTGGTTTTAGGCTGTGCACACATGCAGACAGCAGCGTGCCTTCAGTTCACGTTTGTTTTCCACATGCTTGGAGCAGCATCTCAAGCACTAAGTCTGCAGGTCGCAGGAAGATGTGCACACAAAAAATCATTCAGATATTTGGGGTGCTAAGCACTGCTGAACAACTGAGACACAAGTAGTAAGCTCCACACTGGCAGCCAAGTCCCAGGACACTGAGCTCTGACGAACTCCAACCCAATGCAGAAATCTAAACTTTAATGACTTCAAAAGCAGATGTAAACTTGTAAAGAAACAGTCTCACCCAGATGGGGGGTGTGACACTTCTGTGATAGAACGTCAAGTCTCCTACATGCAGCCAGCCATCAGCAGTAGCTGTTCCCAACCACTTACGTTTTCTGCACTGTGAAGGACAGTACTTCAGACTTATTAAAGTAACTGTTACCAAAAGGAGCAGTCCCAGTCCAGCCCACTCTCACCTCCATGGTCCTGTTACATCCTTGCATACATAGCTCTGCAGTCTCATGATACCTAATGACAGCCATAACAGAGGGAACCCTTTGGGTAATCTTAATATTTTGTAAGTGTGGTGTCACTTATATTCACATTCTTAGAGCAAGAGAAGCAAATCAAGGCTATTTGAACTAATTTTGTATTACATTTTCTATTGCATATTTGAGTTTGTCATACAGATCATATCTACTTTCAGTGTTCTGTAATACTTGAGAGTGCTTACAGGGCCAGTAGCAGCAAATTACAGCACAAGTAAAAAAAGAGAATTAAGGTTGTATGGAAAATATCCTATATGCTTACAACAACCAGAAAAGAGACCTCTAACTACATTAATTCTTCAGATTTCTCTGATTACAGAAGGCCTTGGAAAGGGATACAGCACATCATATTCTTGCATTAATTTTAAATATCGCAAATATTTACTATTACACTGCACACTTAAGGCTCTCAAATATGTTCTGAACAGACAAATGCAGCAGGTAAGCTTTAAACTGTGCTACAAAGCCACCAGAGGGAGCTTAAAGCTTAGTCTGCTGCCCTTACTGTATTCAAAAACCAGATATTTGGACTTTGCTTTCAGTGAATTTCCACTAATTTCTGGCTTTGAAGGAAAGCTCAGTGCATACATATTCTGTGCACAGATTTCACATTACAGGAACACTGGGTTAGGTAACTCCAAGTGCCCTGGAAGCTGATGCCCAGTATCTCCCCAACACAGCAGGGCTGAAACATACCCCAAGTACTACCACCACACTGACTGTGGCGTCACCTCAAAATATCTTCCATGTCTGTGGTTTGCTTTCCGATTGCCTTCTTCAAATTCTTCTCTACCATTCAGCTTACAGGGAATTTAAAACCACTGTGCTAATGATCAGGCTCTTTTTTGCATAAAGTATTTCCAGCTCTATGTATTCTGTTATGTACAGCCTGATGTCACCTCTAACACCCATCGTGTTCTCTTTATTCTCCTACAGGCTACCTATAAAAGGTTCTCCCATACAATGATAATTTTGTTGCTTTAGCATCGCAACCCCTTCAGATACTGGAAGGCCACAGTAAGGCCACCTCAGAGCCTCCTCTTCTCCAGACTGAACAGCCCCAATGCTCTCAGTCTGGCCTCTTAGGAGAGGTGCTCCAACCCTCTGATAATCCTCGTGGCCCTCCTCTGGACATACTCCAGCATGTCCACACTCTTCCTGCAATAAGGGCTCCAGAACTGGATGTGGTACTCCCAGTGAGGTCTCAACAGAGCAAAACAATCTCTCACCAAAGAAGGAGAATCACCTCCCTCAACCTGCTGGCCATATTTCTGATATAGCCCAGGATCTGGTTTGCCTTTTGAGCTGCAAGTGCACACTGCTGGCTCGTGTTGAGCTTTTCATCGACAAAAACCCCCAAGTCCCTCTCCTCAGGGCTCCTCTCCAGCCAGTCACTGCCCAGCCTGCATCTGTNGGGACTCTGCTTGTCACTGGTCTCCACTTGGACAGGGACCCATTGACAGCCACTCTTTGGGTGCAGCCATCAAGCCAGCTCTTTACCCATCTAGTGGTCCATCCATCAAACCCCATGCTCCACCAGCTTGGAGACCAGAATGCAGTGCAGGACAGTGTCAAAGGCTTTGCTCAGGTCCAGGTAAATGACATCAGTCGCTCACCCCTCATCCATTAATGTTGTAATCCATTCATAGAAGGCCACCAGGTTTGTCAGGCAGGATTTGCCCTTGATGAAGCCATACTGATTGTATGAAATCACCTCTTCACTATCCTCCTGTCTCATTAGTGCCTCCGAGAGGATCTATTCCATGGTCTTACCAGGCACAGAGGTGAGACTGACTGGCCTATAAAAACAATCACATGTGAGGTTTTACTTTTGTTGACTATTAGAGCAGATACTTAAAAATCTAAGCAATCACCTCTTCTTTCCAGCGTAGAACCTGGTGAAAACAAAATTTTACATCAGAAGTTTCTCCTCAATGAGTTTAAGGTCAGCACATGCCCTTCTGTGCTATGGGAAGGTGAAGAGAACCCAACACAGCAGCACCATTTAATTCTGTAAGTTTACATATCATCGCTTCTTCCTCTCCAAAATAACCCATCTTTGTGTCTTCCCTATGTAATACAAATTTCTCATTTGGAACTTTCATTGTCTTTTGTTCTGCTCCTCCCTTGATGACAGACCATCAATTTAAATGATCTGATGCACTGGCACTACAAGAAAGGACAGCACAATTGGGAATGATTAAAAAGCCTAAAAAACTTAGCATATGTTAGCTAGGCAGAAACTGCTTAACTCAAACAGATACTACAAGTTACTTGAAAAATCAATTCATAGTGACACTCAGAACAGTAAAGACGTAGATGTGAGAAAGGGTTAGACCACCTGTCATTTGGAAAACACACATGTGACTAGGAAACATCTGCTGAAGGTACACAGAGAAAACATAAAGGGCAAAAATGAGGGGCATTGGGGTTTTAAGTACAAGCAGATGCCAGTAGAGGACCTGAAGCTGCACATACATACTCAGAATCACATGCTAAGCTCAGACATCTCCTATCTCAGTAGCATGTCTTCACAAAATATATACGTAATTACAACTTGTCGGGATGGAAAATGCAAGAAGGTAACAGAGCTGGGTTCAGTACTTGCAGGAAGCCTACAAAAAGATGGGGAGAGAATTTTTAGCATGGCCTGTTGTGACAGGGCATGGGGTAATGGTAATCAGAGTGGGGAAACATTGGAACAGCTTCTTCAAGTCATGCTGGAGGCCCCATCCCTGGACACATTCAAGGTCAGGCTGCATGACGCCCTGGGTAACTCTAGCGGTTGGACTAGGTGACCTTTAAAGGTTCCTTCCAAACCAATGCATTCTATCAGAAAGCTATCAAACGTGTTGCAAATACCAGATGCTCAAAGACTAAAAGTGAAGCATCTCCCAGAAACATAGAATCATTAGGGATCAGAAGGGACTTTGGAAGATCATCTAGTCCAATCCTCCTGCCACAGCAGGACCACCAAGACCAAGTCACACAGGAACAGATCCAGGCAGGTCTGCAATGTCTCCAGAGAAGGAGATTCCACACCCCCCCTGGACAGCCTATTCCAATGCTCCGTTACCCTCAATGTGAAGAGGTTTCTTCTGATATTTATATGGAACCTCCTATGTTCCAGCTTGCACCCATTATGCCTTGTCCTATCACTAGATGACCTTGAGAAGAGCCTGGCTCCATCCTCCTGACACCCGCCCCTCACATATTTATAGACATTACTGAAGTCACCCCTCAGCCTCCTCTTCTCCAAGCTAAAGAGACCCAGCTCCCTCAGCCTCTCCTCATAAGGGAGGTGTTTTACTTTCTTCATCATCTTCGTTGCTCTACGCTGGACACCCTCCAGCAGCTCTGTGTCCTTCTTGAACTAAGAAGCCCAGAACTGGATACAATACTCCAGATGCGTTCTCACCAGTGCAGAGTAGAGAGGGAGAACCTCCCCTAACCACCCCCTTTCTGATTCCCCCAGGATGTTGTTTGCTCTCTTGGCCACAAGAGCACATTGCTGGCTCATAGTCATCCTGCTGTCCACTAGGACCCCCAGGTCCTTTTCTCCTACACTGCTGTCCAACAGGTCAGTCCCCAACCTATACTGGTACCTGGGGTTGTTCTTCCCCAGATGCAAAACTCTACACTTCCCCCTGTTGTATCTCATTTAAGTTTCTCTCTGCCCAGCTCTCTAGCCTGTCCAGGTCTTACTGAATGGCAGCACAGTCTGCTGAGGTGTCGGTGACACCACCCAGCTTCATGGCATCAGCAAACTTGCTGACAGTGCACCCTAATCCCTCATCCAAGACATTAATGAATAGATTGAATAGGACTGGTCCCAGTACTGATCCTTGGGGGACCCCACTAGACACAGGCCTCCAACTAGACTGTCCCATTAACCACTACTCTCTGGCTTCTATCCTGCAGCCAGTTCAAAATCCACCTCACTACCCAATCATCCAGTCCACACTGCATCAGTTTGGCTGCAAGGATGCATGCTAAAGTAGTTACACCACATCCACATTTGAAGTGTTGTCTTGCCTGTGTCACTCCTTCTCCTAATTTCTGAAAACACACTTCAGTTTCACAAAAAAAACAAACCCAACCAAACTACTCACCCTCCACACCAAAGTGATTCTGTTTGCACAGCATTTCAATCATCATACAAAAGACAACATCTTTTGATTGTATAATAGAACTAACATTATTTTCTTACTGATTTTAGATGCTAGAGAATATTACTGGTCACCTGTGGACACTACCAGCATTTTGAAATTAACAGCCTCTAATGTTCAAATGGCAATATTATTATTAAAATCAATAATGAATCATTTAATAATTTTTTTATTTATGTATTATTTAGTTAACCAGTTTGCACTGATATCTGGTCACTTTTGCTAAGAAAAAGTCTTGCCCATCCATCATGTGTAAACATAACTAAGGATGGGATGAACAGCATTCACTCTGTGCAGAGTGACAGAAGCAGACAGAAAAGTTTGCTAGAGCAAATGCTTATTTTTCACAGACTTCTGCTATGGCAAGACAGCATTCAAATTCATCAATTCAATTCATCATCTTCCTACAAGCACAATGGGGAAATCTGCAAATTAACATGTCACAAAGAACAGCCACACACTCCTCCAGATTTTACTGCTTCAGAGAATGCAGAGCCCACACATCAGTGTGTTTTAAGCTGACACCCACAGTATTCCCACCTACTAAAATAGGTCCCCTATGAGCAGAGTACAGCCTAAACATTAGTGTGATTATGGAAAGGCAAACATGCCTACTAAAATAATTTTCTTGGGTTTAAAACAACTGATCAAATTGCTTGCACCTGCTACTACTAAAGCCAAGAAGACAAACATTGCCTTTGGCGAGAAAGTATGTCTGCAAGTCAAGTGTATTACAAACGTGACAACAAATCTGAAACAAAAATCTGAGACTTTGACTGAAGTACAACTTCATAAAATTCACCGCAAATTCTCTGAACTAAACTTCCTCAAATACATAGGGGAATCTCGCCTTTCCCACAATCAAGATGTATTCTTGAACTACGATCTGAGGTTTGTAAAAAAACAGTTAAACACACTAGTTGTTGTTCAGAATGGTGTCTAGACTGTGATTGAGATAGCCTAGAAGCCCAGCAGAGACAAGAATAAAAAACTAAATCTCTATCAGTATGCAAGGATATGCAAAAGCCACCACACACAGCAATGGTACCACTGAGGCTGGACCTTGATGACAGCCACCATCAGGCAAGACATGCTCAGAGAAGCAAGGAATGAAGGAACTCCAGATGGCTTGCCAACATGTCCCAGCAGGCAGGAAAGCCAAGTAACAGTGAGGAAAGGAGAACATATGGAAAGGAGAAAGATCATGAGTGAACCTGAGAAGCATGTGGGGGAAAACACCATGTGATAGTGGTAACATAGCTGAGGAGTATAGACAAAAATAGAAAGAGGGAAAAAAGGGGGGAAGCAAACAAACACGAGGGCAAGCAATAATTTTTAACTAGTGCATATACTGCATCTAGGACAACTAAATATATGTGCTCTTCTATTAAGATGCCAGTTTTATTTTTCATACAGTGTATCACAGTACAACCCAGTAACTGGCACTTGCCTTATAAAAATTGCCTAATCAAAGACACCAAGTGCTGGAGCCTCAGGCAGTTTTCCCAGCCCAGATCTCAAACTCATCAGGGTCTCTCTGGATGGCCTCCCTTCCCTCCAGCACATCAGCCACACCACACAGCTTGATGTCATCAACAAACCAGCTGAGGGTACACTCAATGTCACTGTTCATGACAACACCCAAGATGTTAAACAACACCGGACCTAAAACAGACCCCTGAAGACCACTCATCAATTTCCGCCTGCACATGGAGCCAACAGCCACAACTCTTTGCCTTTCCAGCCAATTCCTTATCCACCAAGTAGTCCATCTATCAAATCCATGCATCCGTTTTAGAGACAAGGATGTCACATGGGACAGTGTCAGGTGCCTTGCACAAGTACAGGTGGATGACATCAGTTGCTCTACCCCTATCCACCAATGACATAACCTTGCCCTAGAACGTCCACCAGGTTTATGAGGCATGATCCGCCTTGATAAAGCTGTATTGGCGGCCACCAATGACCTCCTTGTTTTCCATGTATCTTAATGTTTTCATGAGGATCTGCTCCATGATCTTGCCAGGTAGAGAGGTAAGACTGACTGGCCTACGGTTCCCCAGGTCATCTTTCTAACTCCTTTTTAAAAATGGGGGTTATGTTTCCCCTTTTCCAGTCAACAGGAACTTCACCAAACTGCTGGGACTTCTCAAATATGATGGAGAGTGGCCTAGCAACTTCAACTACCATTTCCCTTCAGGACTCACCAATTTGTGAGCCTTCTTGTTCTTTATAGAGTCAGATCCAGGTTCATGACTATATCATGGCTGGTACTTCCTTCTCCTGGTCCCAGTTTCTGAATTCTACAACTTGGACAGTATGATTTCAAAGCTTTCCAGTTTAGATTGAGGCAAAAATCTAAATCGGGGGCTCTTCTTGTGAGGCTATAACAGCATCAAATATAGAGGATACAACAGACTCTCTCTGCTTGCCAAAGGCTTAGGAGATCAATACTTGCAATGTCTCTTTCTCTCTCTTGGTAGAGGCTTCTCTCAGTAGCAGAGTATACAGACTTTTTGCCAGTCCAGTGGAGACAAAGCCAACATGGCTCTGGTCATGTGAGGCCACATCTGCTATGGCAAAGGGGGAGACCTGGAAGAGCCCAAAGGGGTATTTTACATGCCTCTGCAGAGCCTTGTCCTCTTCTCCCCTGTGGTTAGGCACCAAGGGAGGTAGAAGGTTAAGAACTCACCTCTGTCTGGCATCTTCAAAGGCAGTCAAGCTGTAGAAGCAGCTGTGGAGGAGTCTCCCTCTCTTCAGCCCACTGCAAGAGCTAGGGTGAGCTGGTTGGCCACAGTCCAAAAAGGCCCACTCTCTCTGTGTTTGAACTCACATGCAAAAAGAGGGTTGCAGCTACCCTCACTGCAGCCAGTCTTAGGCTCTTTTGCAGTGATTGTGGCTGGTCTCCTCACAGGGCTCCCTTAAGACTTTCTCTTTTCTGACCACTGTGCACATTGCTCAGCGAGGAAATCCACAGATCCAACTAAACCAGAAGTACATGGTCTCATGTCAACCTTCTGGAAGCAATAGGTGGAACGGTCCTCACTGTCAGTAGAGGCTAGGGGATGAGGGGATAGAAAACAGCCCTGAGGAAAAGTACTTGGAGGTGCTGGTGGACAAGAAGGTGAACATGAGCAGACTGTGTGTGCTTGCAGCTCAGAAGGCAAATCATATTCTGGGCCACATCAAAAGCATGGCCAGCAGATTGAGAGAGGTGATTCTGCCACTTTCCTCTGGTGAGACCTCATCTGGAGGATCACATCCAGTTCTGGAGCCATCAGTACAGGAAAGGCATGGACCTGATGCAGTGGGTCCAGAGGAGGACCACAAAAATTATCATGAGACTGGAACATGTCTCCTAGAAGGATGGGCTGAGGGAGCCTGGAAAAGAGAAGGCTCTGGTGGGGACCTCATAGTGACCTTCCAGTACCTGAATGGGGTCTGCAAGAAGGCTGGAGAGGGACTGTTTACAAAGGCCTGATGAAGGGTGATGAAGACAAAACACTTGAGAAAAACATGTGTGTGATTTATACCTATTTGCTACCTCTGTAACCACACTCAGGACATCCATTTAAGACCACTGACAACAGGTAAATCCAAGAACTGCCCTAAAATGGATATTTAGCCCGGCTGTAAATAGACAAAGATAGCAGGTTTTTAATGAAAAAACACATGGCTCACAGCAATGGGAAAATCCACACAGTCACCTGAGGTAAGAAAGATCCTACCAATCCACAGGAAATCAGCTCATGCAGACCTAAGAAAGCTCAGTCAGGACAGAAAAAGTGTGATTCAACATGGAAAAGAAGGGCAAATATAAGAAAAAGGCTGCAACTACACAGAACAGTTACAGAAAACCTCAGTATTCCAAGTCTTTTTAAAGAATTAACATTAATAAAAAGAATCAGCTTACTTTGACTTCAGCAGCAATGGCATGCCACTACTGCAGTAGCACAGGAAAGTACGCACACAAAAAAAAAAAACACATTAAATGTCCTTACTACCACTGAACTCACATGAGCCTCTAGTCCTGCTCTCTTGCTTCCCTCCTTGGAACATCTGAAGCTGGAGTGAACTTGGCTTCCTCACCCTGCAGCAAGGAGCAGAAAGATTGATGGAAATGAACCAAACTTTTCCCTCAGCTCCCACCAACCACAGGTGCTTCTCTAGACAAGTCACCTCCACTGCAGGTGGACAATTCCCATTATGGTCCTCCAGCAAGAGATAGGCCCCTAACCCATCCACAGCCTTAAGATTCAAGCAGTCCACCTCTGTATTGCCCATTTCAGTACATACAAGTGTACAGACATGGCTCAATAAAAAAAAACACCAGGATTGTGACAGTGAATTTCAGGACAGGGTTTTAAGTAAAAAGAGAACAATTGTGACTCCTCTTCTACTAAACAGCAGATCATAACGTTGGTAATGGCAATACCAGTTTTTCAAAGTTCACAAAGTTAAGATTCACATAATATTTAAACAATGCCAGGCTCACTGACATCAGATACGATCAGCAACTGCTCTACTTCTGCAAGGGAAACTAACATTAGATACTATAAGACACTTCTTCAGGTACAGATACTTTGTTCTGTTGTCCAATTACAAGCTACAGTTGCTTTCAGAACAACTGAAACTATCACTATTGAAAGGTTAGTATTATGTTTACGGGATTGTGGCCTCCTAGAGTAAGCATATGCAGATGGAACAGGACAGACATAACATAAGCAACCCCTCACCTGCTTTTGCCCCCACAAAATATAAGCTAAATCATCACTCTGTGAAAGATTTCTCCTGAGATAGTGATGGAGAGGATAGTTTGAGTTTTAGGCTTTGCCTCCTGTCAGAGAATTTCCTCCCACCCAGCTAGAGGAAAGACAGGCAGACAAGGCAGCATTTCCTGTCAAAATTTAGGTTTTAGCACTTCCTCCTCCATCAATCTTGCTAAAGTTTCAAGACAATTTTGTCCCAGCATAGTTATTTAGAAGTAGTCAATTAAAAGTGAGATAAAAAAACTTCAAAAACTTTAAAAAAGTCCATCTAAATTTGATGTGGAAGACTCCTTCAGCAAAGTGTACTTCCAAAATGTCATGGGCTACATCATCTATCTTTATTAACAGCTTTTAACTGCTAGGGTATCGATGAAAACTTAAGGAAATACATTCACAATATAACATCTGTACTGTGAGCAAAACACAAAATCAGGGGTTTAGAAAAAACAAACAAAAGAGTAACAACAGAGGCCAGAGGAGGAAGCTCATCACCAACAGCCAGGCTGGAAGATGAGGAATCCAGGAGAAATTGTGACACTGAAAATACTTTAAGTGAATAATTTCTTCACTCAAAACTAGGAAAAAGTACGGACTTTCACTGAAGTCACCTAGAAAAAGCTGCTTTGCCTAGCATTTTGTCTGTTAGTGGGAAAAGGCAAAAATATATCTGAAACCATACATTCTTGAGAAGGAAAGATGGCATTCACCATGTTTTGCTACTTTGTAGATACACCTTGAGCCAGGTTAGTGAAGAAGTTGCTTATCTGTGTATTTATCCTCCAATACGCTGAGACTCACACTATATATTTTGAGAAATCCTCCTCTAAAAAGCATGTTTAAATGAATGGGGTTTTATTTCTGTATTATGTACTTTTTGGGGTTTTATTTACACAAGGTGTCTTATAACAGTCCCTTAAGGTTCAAGGCCTGAATTCACTCTAAGAAACCCACATAAAATGGCTAAGTCTTGAGTTCTGAACAGATATGAAGCCCCACATACTTCCTGAAAAATGATTGTGAAGAAATGTGGTCATACTTATACATTTGATTCCTGGCACTGGTAGAGAGTGTTATTGGAACAGACGAACAGCTCCAGAAACAATATTGTCATTTCTCTTTATATCAGAATACATATTTACTTCCCACTAAAACAACTTACTATCCTGAAGCCACTCAACATCTGTTCTTAAACTGACTTAAAGCAACCTCATAAAATAAAGGCTTTGCAGCTAAGCCTCCCTAATTCTCTTAGGGAGAAACAGGTTTGGGTTTTGGGCTTGGCCTCTGTTGTTGTTGACGACACATAAGGAAAGTGCTATTCAAGTTTTCTTCACTAGAGAGTAGCATATGTGTTTTGTAAAGGATGTAGCCATCTGAGAATCTACCAAAACAGCATGGCTGAAGTAAACATCAAGTATCAGCAACATTATTAGCAAAGGAAATAGTAGAAGTCACTGACTGAAGCTAAGCAAAGCATGAACAGTTAAAAAAAGACATTAATGAACAAAAAAACCCAAACAAAAATAATAAAAAAACCCCTACGAACAGTGCAGAGAACATACAAAGTTCTGTTTGCACCTAAGATCAGTAAACCTTAATATTTTAACAGCCCCTGTTTTAACACCACACATTCACCTTTGAGGCACCCAATATCAAATCAGCATCTGTAGTTGCAACACAAGAAAGTATTTCTTTCCTTTCGCAGAATGCAGTCACACCACAACTGAGTTATGGATCTGGTCTCCGATTTGGGGCTCTCCAAATACTGTATACACATATACATACAGACAGACGCTATGGAGGAGTCCTCATGAAAGCTACCAGTGACAAACGTGTAAAATGGAGCCTTAAGATTAGTATAATGCAGAAAGAACCTGACTGAGTTGAAAGGTGAGACTCACATCAGGCAGTTAAGTCTGCCAGTGCCATCAATGACTGTGTAAAGTCATGGCAAGACAAATGAAGAATGGACTGAAGGGCCCATGTGATGCCAAGACCACCAATACAAGGCCAAGCTGTGGCAGATCAAGTCTGAGGAATACCATTACAAAACCTTTATCATTACACATCTGCAGAGCCAGACAGTATCAACATGAAGAGAACAGCCTTTGCTGCATGCCTACAGCAGAGAAACTATATGTGCTCCACAGAGGTTGAACGCTTGTCTCCACATGACCAGCATGGAAACAGTCCTCCATATCCAGCCAAGCAGCACGTGAATGTGTGAATTCTCTTGTGCTGCTGCATGACATAAAGGTGGCAGCTCTGTGGTAACTGACTGTGTAAACAAGCCAGTGTGGTTGGTGCTTACACAGTTGTGACTGCTGTTTTGTCAGCTCTGATACCATTTGCATGTCATCTCTAATGCCATGATTAACAACAGTTGTAATACTGCTTTATACCAATACAGGACAGTATAACTCTGACAACCAAAACATTCAGTTGCACCACTGTTATCTGTACAAACTTGTGCTTAAAACCCACAGGCACAAAAGTCCTGTGGCACAGGTCAATGCACCTGCCTGTAGAGAACACACAGCTACTGGATTTTCAGACTCTGTGTTCTTGACTTTACAACCCATTTTGTGAATTCCGCAAACTGTCTCTGCCCTCCACTTCTTGGAGCAAAAACCTCAGTGGCCAAGGTACCTCACATCACTTGTCATGTAAAAAAGTCGAATTCAGGATTCTTCCAAAGCAGCCTGATTAATGGAACATGGTCCAAACACCTTTTGGTGTCTTAAAAGCTATTAAGGTACCCAATTATGGAAAAATGGAAAAAGGTCCACGAATATGTCACTGATTCTCATGGTGCCTTTATACTATACTACAGCAACTCCTCAAACATCAGCTCTCTAAGCATTACAGCCCATCCTTTTCAGTACTTAAGTATTCAAAAAGACTACCATCATATATCTTTTTTGCCTCTCCCACAAACACATTTCAAAACACAATTGTCAGAACACCATCCCGGTTTAAGCTGACAGCAGTAAACAGGGGCTGCCTTTCCAAAACTTCAAAGGCAATGGTTCCAGGAGACATTCCTAAGCACACATTATTATCCCATGCTAGTTTTGGCAACTAGTAGGTCCTTCCATAAACCAGCCCAGCTCAATAAACTAGCACATAGTCAAATAACTGTTTTCCTCAGTCACACACTGTGTTAGGCTAGTTTACAACTGCGTGAAAACAATCTGTCTACACCACGTTTACAAGGATGGGATTGCAAATGTTCTTCTTTGCCTTTTGAAAACCTTGGGACCACCATCATAAACAGTAGAATTCCATGGCAAGGCACCTTTCAGCACTTTACTGATTTCACAGCCACAAATGACACAAAGCCATCAAGAGAGCCTGGCATAAGGCATATTTTCATCACTACTACAGCTGTGCCTTTACCATTTTGCACAGCTGTACATAACACAGCTGCACTACACCATGATAAATACTGAAATTCATTATTTCAGCACAAGCCACAATATTACCTTTAGCATTTGTTAAAAAATTTACAAACCTATATATATAGTTATTTGTCAGGCACTACTAAACCATATTGCCTGACTACTAAATAAAAAAAAAGCAGTAAAACTTCGTTCACTTGCTCCTGTATTAATCCAAATAACTTTGAGTGTATTATCCACTAAAAAAGAATAAACAACTAAGTATCAATCTTGATTTGAAAGATAATTATATCTTGTATTTCCTAAGTGATTTAACAGAATAATTTGACTAAAGCTTCTTTCAGAAGCATAGACAAGCTTGTTCATCTCAGTCATGGTAGAAAAATTGTTTATAATGCAACACAATAAAAATTTCCTGAATTAAAAAAAACCCTTTTATTTCCCCTTGCATCCACTTCCCAATCCAGTTCATTATGCAGCCTGTCAGGGGACTGCACTGCTGGAGTCAAAGGCAGCACTGTACAGCTGCCATTCATCACTAAATCCCAGAAGCAGGAAAGTTTGGAGTTTCCCTTTTGGGGAAGCAGGCAGGGAGAAGAGAGATATATTTAAAATATATCCTCCTGCCAGTGTTCCTTCATTTCTCAAAATCCCTATTTGTACAACTACTCCCCCATTAACAGAGTATTTTAGGCTTTAAAGGGATGAAAATGAACTGAATACCTATATCAACGTCTCCTACAGCTCAGATCTGACACATGGCCCAGCACACACATGAGTTTATGCTTCTCATACACCTCACCAGGACACAGAACTGCAGATCTTATGCACAATCGTATCCAGACAGACTTCTAAGAATCAAGTGTCCAAAATTGATGAAAAGGAATATTTTACTTAGCTGCTTGTGACAGCATCAGTTCAAATTAATAATCAGGAGGATTTCTTCTATCCCTCCATATGGAAAGCTGTTAATTAACTAATGAACACATTAGCAAAACAACACTTAGACTCTTAAGGAGCAAGTTAAAGAGAAGACAGCAGTAGGTAATTCCTGAAGAATTATCCAGATTGAGTTAAAGACTAATGCAGCTCCCCAGCAAACAAATCTAGGAGCACACAGTATTGGCAATTCAGAAGAAAACACAGAAACATGCCAATGCAACAGTGACGTGTCAATGAGTGTGAAATATCTTGATTCAAAACATGAAAACTTGCTCCGTGAAACAGTCAGGAAAAATAAACCCTAAGTGTCAAGAATCCCATTTCACTATATTTTTACTTCACCAGACACCGAGTTTGCTTTTCAAAGACACCAGAGTCTGTGTCAGTCCTCACATTCCTATTCTCAACTCTTCACCCTTAGTACCCTGTGCTTCAAGTATGCTCCATGCACATTGGCTCTCAGCATCCAGGTAAAAGTTTCATTAGCATACCGCACACTGCACATACTTATCTCCAAAGATATAATCTGAACTGTGTGCCTGTAAAATGCACCGACCATACCAGTTCTTAATCAAAAGGAAGAAAAACTATACATACACATAGACGGATTCCAAGTTACTTAATACTGCTCCACAAAAACAGCCAGATGGCTTAGGCATAGCCCTTGGAAAACATGACTTTGCTGCTCTAAAGTATTAAAGGGAAGCACAATCTGGAACACTATTAGGAACAGAACACGTAAGAATACCAAAAATTGAAAACCATCTAAAATCCTCAAGTACCAACATAAAAAAATGAAGTTTTGGCCAATCCATCACAAAAATGGTATAATTAATCTAAAAAAGCTACAGAGTACAGAGATGATCACATGTATAGGGAATCTTCCACAGAACACTGACAAGACCCTCCGGTTTAGGTACCAGATGACTAGGGGATGTGCAGTATGATAGCGAGATACAGAAATCATGAAGGATAACATAAAAGTAAAACCAGAAGAATGATCATACATTTTTTCACAATTCAAGAGTGGATGAAATGATCAAACAGCACGCTTGTCTCAAGTAACAATGTTGGGATTTTTTCTCCCCCAAACACACCTGTGAGGCTCATTACTGCCAGACAAGTATAAAATACAAATTAAGACACTAAAAAAATATAAATACCTTCCAGAAACAACTGCACATGCATGTGGAAGAAAAGCTAACTAGCTCTTGCAATTATTACATCAAATAAGGTAAAATGTACACTGGTGCAAAGATGACAGAATGGAAGGGACCACTGAAGACCATCTAGCTCCAACTTCCCTGACACAGCTGAATTAGGGCTAGTCCGTCTCTCCTTTCTCAGTCTGGAAAACTGCCCTTCAGTGAAGGCAGGCTGCAATGACAAATTGAACTTCCTCACAGAAGCACTGTACTCCAAGAAACACAGGTTAAAGAAAGCCAAACATACAAGCTGTCAGGGAAGATAATATAAGCAACTTGGTCTTACATTTTAAGGATCATCATGTGCTTCCTTATGCTCTTATTCTGTAAGCTTATTTCAACATCTGAAAGAATCTTGTAGAACCATTGTCAGACAATCCAACTTTGGCCCAAAACCTTGCTCAGAAGAGCAGGGCAAGTTACAAACTAAACAGAAAATTGTAAATGCTACCCAGACCTATATCACATAGACCAGCTTGGAATGACAGAGACCTCTGAACCTCACTACACTCAACCCCTGCCAAAAGAGAACTCATTTGGGTTGTTCAGGACCTTGTTTTGAGTATCTCTAAAGACGGAAGATCCCATAGCCTCTCCAGGTATCCTGCTCCACTGCCTTCACCAACCACACTTAATGGTGTTTTCTTTCTTCAGCTAAAACATTTGTTTCTGAAACCTGGAACCTCTTATCTTTTCACTATGAACCTTTTATAAAAGTCTGGCACTTCTATTATCACAAGAGTCTGCATTAGCAAGTAAATTGTACACTGAAGGTATATGATTGTCTTGAGCCAACCTGACAGCTCACCACTGTTAATGGGTACAGACCAGCTCTGTACATGTCCAGCAATCTAATTTCAGACCCTCTTGTGCTAGCTCTGAACCTAAATGGCTGCACAGATAGTCAATTCCTCTTGCTAACCTGACAGAAATCCATTCCCTGGTTTAATTCCTATGTCATTTCAGCAGTATGAATATGTTCAGCATAGGGTCACAAGAGAGAAAGTGTGCCTGCACCTCAGAGAGATAGGAATCTTTTGGAACTGGGGGAGGGGGGGCAAGCTATAACCTGGGAATTTACAGTTAGGTGCCACTAAGCTTCATATGCTAAACACATTTCAACTTGCTTTAATGAACTCTCTGCAATAACTGAGGAGTGTTACACACGCTTCCTACTTCATTCTCTCACCTACAGGATGGCATTTACATTTCTTTCCTTAATAATACAACATATGTCATATCTCATCCATAAAGATGGTTATTAAAGCAGTGCTTAACTGGTACTAATCATATCCAGCAGTAATTATAACCTGGGCTAAACAGAGCATAGCAGATAGGAACTGTGTACAGTTGGTTAGAGGATGCCATGCCAGCTGGAAATGGATAAGCAGTAAATTCATTTGATCCATACAGATGTTGGTATATGGTCTTCACCAAGCTCAAATCTCTCAGGTCAGAGATACATAAGCAGCCTGCAGCACTGAACAACCATAGAGCATGTTATGCTTTAAGCTATGTGGCACTGTGGGGACCTTACTTCAAATAGCTTCTTTGGAAAGGAATTAAGGACCCAAAAAGCAGACGCTTTTTTATATAGCAAGTACTTTTACATACATCAAAGAAAACTGTCACAGGAACCGCACTGAAAGGCATATTTGGCAGCTGATGACAACTCAAGTTTCATCTTTTATAGCTCTTCAACTTAAAGCAAATGCCAGTTGTCTTCCAAATGAAGCTTCTGTACGTGAACTACCTAGAACCTGTTGAAAGGGGTGTTGGTAACAAAGGAAAAGCATTTATATACAGCTGTTGAGAAGCCTGGTAAACTAACAGACTGAATCTTTCCAGTTCACATACACTGCATGCAAGAGTTTCTAAAGTCCATGAAGAGAAGCAATTTATGAAACCAGAACTAATATATCTCCTGACAAAAACTCACTTCACCCAGAGCAATAAAAAACCCTAGAATTATGAAAATACTTACCAAAGATTTACAAAGCTCACTGTAATCCATACTTAGCCTCAAGCAAAATAAACCACTTTTTGCAGGATTGCTACTGTTTCAGCTACCAGTTTGCCACAAGAATACCTCACTGCATCCCTCCGTAATTCCCTGCCCAGTTACAACTTTCTGCCATCTACTGTCAGATCATTCACAACTCTGCCCTTTTCCATTGTGTTAGATATGGCTCCACCTCAAATTGTCCGTCTCTACTAACACCCACCATTACTAACTAGCACAGGTTTCACCACCCTCCTCCAAGCCCTCACATTTTTACATAAATACCTAAGTGATCCCACCAGTTGGCTTGAGGAGTCATGCCTCCCAGCTGCCACACACACTTACTGGGGCCCTGTGGCCCCAAGTAGACCTCTCACCACATTTTACCACACAGTGCAACCCTCCAGCTAAATGAAATTAAGATCATCATTGCCCAAGGGCAGTCCTGAGAAACGATTCTGCCATTGTTTTTCCAGGGCTGCTAAGAACAAACAGGAGCCGAGCACACAGCCCTTTTCAGTCTCTTGGGTCTCACTACCACCTTTGTAAAACACCCAGCAAACTCCACTCCTCCCTCTTGTGTTGCTCCAAACACTTTATATCCGAGAAGAAACACTGAGCAATAAACCCTAAATAGTTCTACAGCCAACTCCGTTAAAGCCCCATTCTGTCCTCAGGTCCCAAAGTCATTAGTCTCACAGACACCTTTAATCGGTATCTGTTTTAAGTGGCTTTCTTGGGAAAAGAGATGCATGTAACTAAGTCAGTTCAGCATTGTCTTTGACACTTCCAAGAGCAGCTGCAAAGAAGAAAAAAAGAACAAAAAGCTAATGGTGGCAACAAGTTAGCTTTCAGACTGCAAGAGGCTGGAGGGAAAGGGGTAGGCATAAACTCAACAAGGACCCTCATGTGCTTGCAGAATACGTATTTTTACCAGCGTGTTTAGCAAACATTCTTCAATAGAAGCACAAATACTGACATCTTCCCACTGTAATAGCATTTTGGCTTACTTTATCTCATCATTAAGTTGCATTTCCCTATGATAGCAGGACTATGTTAGAGAAATGATGCCAACACAGGTAACATTAAATCTTCTAACAGAAATGCAAAACTTTGGAGATCCTACTCCACATGCTCTTAGTTTGATACTGAAAACTACCTAACACTCATGTTCTGTCCCATAACAGTATGTTTTGCTACTTCTGGCAATCTCAGCAACCGTGTTACTTTTAAGACTGAGATACACAGACAATATAGGACTGTCTTTTAATGTATGCAGTCTCATTTTGCAATAGCCTCAATGAATCAAAAGCAACTTGAGCTTAAAACACATCACTGCTCATTTTAAGAAGGATTTTTTCTAAAAGTATAGGTGTTCATTACTAAGACATCCACCATTACTCTCCTCTTCAGAAACACAGTATTTTCCAGGCTTTGATTTCACAAAGAATAACACAAACAGACTCTGGGGAAGACATCTGTGATCAAAACTAATCGCTTGTTGCTCCACAGTGAGGCCACTTCAGATAAAACTGGAATCATGGTAGCTCCAGCTGTTGGTCAATTATCGACACTACTCAAACTTTCCTACTATTTGCTTATTTCTTTTGAAATCCTTTCAATAAAAGCAACTTACAAACTTTGTTTCTGTTGGAAGCAGGATTTGGCAAGATAAATTTGGGGGGAAAGCTTTTGTTTAGACTTTTTTTTAGCTCTACAAGTCCTGCTGTGGCTCTAGCACTACTGTTACTCTCTCTGTCTACACAGAACCTTGCAAGAGGGGGCTGTCAGTGCTGGAATGGAGCCAGTAACTACACACTCAGAACCAACTGAAACCACAGGCCAACACACATGCAAACACGTGGAAAACTTCTATAAAGTTACAGGGTGATGAAGTTTTACCAGGAGTGGTCACTACAGGTGCTCAGGTCCATTCCAGTCATGACCTTTGCTATGCGGAATTTCTTTTTGGTGCAATAATGGAAAATAAACAGGGACACCTCCAATTGCCCGGTCGCGGCCAGCCCAGGGCACAAGGCACCGCTCAGCGTTTCGCTTCGACGCGGCAACACCGTCACCCCTGGGCTGCTCCGCTCGCAAGGAAAACTCTGGAAACACGCGGGTCGCGATCCCAACCCCGGAGGAGGGAGAGCTGCTCGTTGGCAGCCCCGGAGAAGGGACCCCGCTGCGGGCAATAGCGGTGTGGGGGGCTCGGGTGTGGACAGGGCTCGGGGAACCGACACAACCCGGGGACGGGGGTGGCACAGGCTGGCGGGGCGCGAAGCGCGGGCAGTCCACAGTACCACAGTGGTAGAGACAGAGCGGGCGGTACATGAAGCCGCAGCGAGGACCGAGCAGAGGCTGCAGGTAGTCAGAGATGAGACGGTGCCCGCGGAGATGTCGGGGGGGCGCCCTGGAAGCGGGACGGGACGGAGAGGGGGGTGGTGGAGACGCCCCGAGCGCCG
>VZRI01008982.1:0-13792 GCA_013397515.1 Upupa epops
CAGGGAAGGAACAGGAGGGTTTTTTGGGAAAAGAAAGTGGTGTAATAAGGGTTGGTTGTTTTTTTTTTTTGCATTTGAAAGTGCTGTGGCACCTCTGGTCCATGTGGGCCAGGTGCTGTGGCACGTGCATTTGGAGTATTGCTGCTTGGAGGACAGTCCCCAGGCTCTAGGAGCACGGGAGGTGCTGCTTGAGGATCTGTTTCGTCTGGGGAGCTATTCTGTCCGGGAAGCGGATTTTGAATTCCACAATCAAATCTCCTCGCTGACTGGGGGCCTTGGGGAAAGGCAGCCCTTCCCCACGAAGTCTCTTCACTGTCCCTGGCTTGATGATGTCGCTGCAGGGGAGTGGGATCACCCTTCCATCGATGGTAGGAATGTTCACGGTGCAACCGCACAAGGCCTGGAATGAAAAAGGAGGACACATCAGTCAGGGTTGACACCTCAGAGCACCCCAGCAGCCACTGTCAAACCACACAGCTCCACTGGATGATGCCCAAGGCCACCACTTCATGCTGACCTGTGCATGCCTGCCTCTCTGCTGGTACTAGCCTAGTCAAGCCATCAGGAACTGGGCTGCAGGAGCCATGCAGGAGAGGTAACCAAAGAGAGGAGTACCCCAGGAAAGGGTTGCTCCAGCCTCATGGGGGGGAAAAGAACCTCCTTCCCTACCCTCTCGGCTCCCCAGAGGCTCGACCAGCAAGTGCCCGGCCACTCTCAGCAACAGGACAGGCTAAATTTAGCCCCTTCCAGCCTCAGGCAGCTGAAAATCCAGCTGAGATCATCGGATGCCGCCGCAGTTGATCAGCTGCCACACTGCAGAGCCCAGCAGCTCTGCCCAAGACTGAGTTATCTATAGCACAGCCTGCATCCCATCCCCACCATCAACAGCCCCCTAAAGGTTATGGCAGTATGGGATGGTGGTGCGGCCACAGCACAGCAAGGAGATTTCCCCTCAAGCTGGGGGTCCCAGAGGAGCTGCTTGTTGCAAAGAGGAATTTCTGTGGGTGCCACCTCGTGGTTGCCCATCCACAGCAGTAGCCAGGGGCGGTGGGTGCCATAGCAGCCACGAATCAGCTGCATTATGGAGCCACGTGATGTGGGAATGCAGCAAGAAAATCCTACTGTCCTTAAATAACTCAGACAGCTCTGGCACACACGTGGGCAGAACTGTCTCCAGGCTTTCAGCAAGTGCTGAGGGACAGAAATGCGGAGCGACGCTTCTGGAAGAACAGCGGGGGTTTACTGGGGAACAGCTTTGAGCCTCCAGGTAGGGGGTGGATTGAGCCCTCTTAGCCACATCCTGGGGGTCCTAGTCCTCCAAAAATACCCTGCAAGGGGAGGAAGGAAGACACATTTGCTGTTTCTGGGGTAGACAGTGAGCAATGTTCTCCATTTCCCTACCCAGGAAAAGCATCTGGTGGCAGAGCAGCAACAGACAAGAGAAGAAGCATCTTCTGATGCTGGCCACTAGTAGTCTTGGGGCTGAGGCAGTCACAGAGGAATCAGAGCTAGAACCAGCTGAGTGGCTTTGGTGAGTGGAAAAGAAGACAGGTATCTTCTTGCACACCTCACCCACCTGGGTCTCCACCTGGGAAAAGGAAGCCCACCCCAGTGGGTGCTTTTATGCAGCAGGTTGGGGGGGGGGGAAGCAAAGGACCATCACGGCATCAGTGTATTTCTGCCCCATGCTCACTGAAAGATGCTGGAGCCCTCTTGTTCACTGGTGCCCACTGCCATGTGGTGCAGAGGGCTGCAAGACCTGTGTGTGCCAGTGAAAGGACATCAACAGGCACCAAACGGGAAGGAGAATAGCAGATCCCTAAGGGAGTGCAGGAAGGGGACAAGCAGAGGGATGTAAGCAGGAGCAGGCGGTAACAGCAAAGGCAGACAGGATCTTAATGTTTCCTTCCCAGAGCCAAGATGCAAGAATCTGTGGCAGCTGCTCCTCTACCGTATGTCCCTGTTTTTCATTCTTCTTGCTCAATTTCTCTGGCATTTGGGAAAGCAATTGCTGAAGTAACACCAGTAACCACGGGAGCTGCCCCACTTCCTAGAGGCTCAGTTTATCCCCAGGGACGAAATCACCCTGGGTTTGATAGCTGAGTGCTGCGCCGTTAGAGCAGAGCTTTATCTAGGGCAGCATTAGGTACTCTTCTGCTCACAACGAAGATGCTGGTTGGGGTGTCTCCACCAGTCATCTCAGCATAGAGCTGATGTGCATAGACACTTCAAGGAAGGTGATGCCAGGTAAAGGATGCAAAGCAGGTGGCTGGGGAAGGCAGCTGGGTGGGCATGAGCCCTTGCCTTCAGCACTGCATGAGGATATGCCATCCAAGACAGGTGGCTGACAGTGAGTGGCATAAGTCCTCTCTCCATTGGCCTCCCACTGTGACACCTGTATGTCATTTTGCGATGCTTCCTCACAGCCTACTAGCCCTGGGAAAGCCCCCCCCCATTCCTCTGGCTTCCGCAGCTGGGATAGTACCCAGCAGGGTCAGGACATGAGGACTGGGAGAGCACTGTCTGCCTGGGTTGCTCTTTGGAGTGGTCAGAGGAGGAAGATGCTCTCCTGAGTGACCCCATCCCTATTGCCAAAAAAAGCACTTAAAGAAGGAAGGGTGTGGGGAGAGTGCCCAAGGCTATGGCCATAGAAGAGGCTGAACACCATCACATACTAAGGTGGTGGCACATGGAGCTGGAAAGCTCCTGGCACCAGCCTGTGCTCCAGATTACTTAAGGTACTTCTTCTCGTGGAAGATAAAAGCAGCAGAATGTTACCCTGCCCAAGCAAATGGCAGGCTGGGGATGGAAGCCAGGCCAGCAGCTGCCTGAGAATGCCCAGCACACTGGGTTTACAGTGGGGGTGGACAGAGACCAGAAAAACAGCTCAAAGAGATGAGGAATTTTCCTGGGCCAGCAATTTTCTGATTTGTCACTACATGGTGCAAACCAGATGCCAGCACACATGCCTTGCTCATGGAGATGACCAGCACTAGCACTTCTGGTGCAATAGCACACGGAGCTGGAGTGGAATTCTCTGCTTGCTGCCCAAAAGGCACCCCCAGTCTAGAGCCACTCTAGCTCAAACAGTGCATGACTCTGGGCTAAGATGGTCTGCACATCAGCATGGCCAGCTTAGGGTTAATTTTACAGTTAGGGAGATACACAGAAGAAAACATGAGATATGGAATGCGTGGCTCCATAAATAAGGCAGTCTCTTCCAAGTATTTCTGGTGTGGCCAGGGGAGCCAGCCATCACAAGAATAAGCCTCTGCGCCTTGTACTTTTGTGGAAAGGTAACTCAACCTCTGATTCTGCAGGTCAACTTGAGCTGAGTTTGCTGCAGGAGCACCCAGCCCCACCAGATCCACGTGGCTACTTCTTGTCCCCAGTACACCTCCTTGCAGCCCCAGCCAGGATGCAGAGCCACTGCAAAGCTCTCTTGACTCATTGGCACAACAACGAGCTCACGTTCCCCTACCTCAAGCCTGGCTCATTGAGCTTGTTTCTATTAAATGCATTTGAGAACATCAATTCTCAATGCAGCCCATTAAGACAGATAGCATCTACAGTCTGAAGGGAACAGCAAATGGCAGCTGCCAAAAACGTCAATGTTAAATGCAGCTGGGATTTATTAAAACGTGGTTATATACAGCAATGGCAGCGATTGGCACATCTTGTATTGGGGGATAATCTCTCCTTCCTCTCCCCTCTTCCTGCAATTTGCTGGCTCAAATGCATCCAGCCCCACTGTGAATTCCAGGACTGGCAGCCTGGCTGTGTAGGGTTTTGCTCACTGCCAGAATATTTTGTCTATTGGGTTATCTGCTCCAACATACAGAGGAAAGCAGTTAAAGCATTGCTCAAGGAGGTCAAGACAACTCCTTTTTCTGCATGACCCCACTCTCTGCCTGTAAGAGAGGCATCTGGCATTACCCCAAACAGGAATTGAGTTACAAGAACAAGCAGGGACCAGGCTTGTGCCAGCCAACCTGGGTTTTCCTTTGTTCCTATGGAGGACTTGGGATCTCTTCCACATGTGAACACCTTCTGCTAAAACTGAAGGGCAAGACACATGGGGAAGGGAGAAAATGGCTGAATTTACCTGTATTGGCTCAAGAGGTAAGGTGTGTTGAGCAGAACCCATATTCTACATGCAGCATGGAGGCTGAGCTCCTCCAAAACCAAGTAAGAGTTGAATTCCACAGGTTGTCTTTGTAGAGGTCTTTGCTCCTGTCTCTCCCAACTTACCTAGTCCTTCCTCACTGGCGAGCAAAAGATACTGATTCAGATCTTGACCCCACATGCTATGACCCAAGTGCCACCTCCTACCCCATGTTATTTCCCACCTGCACTCACCTCTTTAAGACTGATGTTTGCTGTATAGATCACGTTCGTTCCATCCCTCTTGAAGTGCGAGTGAGGCTTGTCCTTGAGGATGAAGACTATGTCAGCAGGGATGTTGTCTGGGGTGGCGTCACCTTCTTTAGGGAATGTGATTTTGGTTCCCTCCTTCCAACCCCGTTTGATGACAATGTTTAGGATCTTGTCCTCAGTCCGCATGGTCCGGCCATCAGCATTGAGCCTTCTGCGTGTGATCTTCATCTTCTTGGTGGAGCCATGGTAGATCTCTTCCAGGGACACCTTGAGCTCATGAATGATGGGTGGGTCTTGGACCTTCCTTCTTGTGTGCAGAGACTCCTGGTGCCGCCGGTGAACCCCATTAAGGCCATTGAAGCCAAACCGACCGAAGGCACTGAAAGGGTCATCATCATCATCAACATCAGTGTCTTCCTGGTCAAAGCCATTGAACATCCTGGAACGGCTACTAGCAAAGAAGATGTCAAAAGGGTTTGAGCCTCCAAAGAAGGATGCAAAGGTGGCGTGAGGGTCTCCATGGAAGGTGTAGTGGAAAGTGTTCCCTGAGCCACCTGAAGAGCCACCTCCAGTTTTGAGACCTGGAAGAGAAGGAAAAAGATGAGAAATTAATGTTGTCTGCTCATAGATGTGGAGCAGGACCTCTTTCCACATGGGAGCATGGTCTCTACTGGCTCCAGGAAGTATTTTCAGCATCTCCTGGGCAACAGGAGGTACTCTCCAGCCCAGCCACCTGCAAAGTCCAGGAAGGCACCACATCAACCCCTGACACAGTACAGCTGCCACACTGAACCACCTCAAAATTCATCAGGGTTTTGTCCCTGCTATCCCTACAGAAGTGATCCTTTGGGTCCCTCCACCCAATTCACAGTCTCTCAATCTAAAATAATTCCTGGCCAGCTCATTTCCACTTTTCCGCATGGGCAGGCTACTTCCGCCCAAATAGCACAGTCTTTGGGCTGCACTCATGGCAGCATATCAGGAGCATCACATTCTGCAGATGGGACAGACTTCCAGCTCAGCAAGCACCTGTGATTGTGGATGATAGAGCAGGTGGAGGTCAGCAGACTCAGGGGTCAGCGAATGGCTCCCAGTGCACAGTTTATGCAAAATGCCAGGTAAGCTCAGAGTTTGAAAGTTTAGGCAGCCAATCCGATGGGAATCTCCCCTGTCAGGACCCAGCCTGAGCCTTGAGTCATTGCAATGCCCCAAAATCCCAAGTGGCCAAGACACACAACCAGTGCCACCCTGAAGAGGTCACACATGCTCTGCAAAGCTATTTTTGACAAGGAGGGGTGGGAAGGGTTAAGCCAAGCCTAGCTCAAAGACTATTTTCGGGGCACACTGTTGACAGTGAAAGGCTATTCCTGACAGGCTGTCAGTCCTTCTGTCAGCCTCCTGCAAGAAGAGATAGCACAGAGACAAGAGAGGGCAACTTTGGGTGCCTTTTCTGATTGATGAAGGTAACATTCTTGGGTTTTGCTTCACTTTGGCCACCACAGTCTATAGGATGCAGAAGCCTGTGAAAATGCTGATCCCCAAATCATGTTGCTGGTGGTAAAAAGAAAGTGAGACCATGATTGGCCTGACCCCTATGGGGCAAAGAAGGGGATCCTCTTCCTTCCCTCCTTAAATTGCTCTTATTTTAGGTTCTTGCAGGTGACAGGAGTTTCACAAAATCCCATGTGAGCCTCTGTCCCTAACAGACTGTACAGCCAGGAGGCTGTAGTTAACAGACTGTACAGCCAGGAGGTTTCACCTTTAATCCCATGACGCCAGCCTGAGTGGGGTCTGATTTCGATGCTGCCTCTGGGGGAAGGCTGATTTCCCACTTGAGACAGTCTCTTCTCATTTTACAGGGTGACAAATCACTGTGCCTGGTGCATACACCATAGCTCTGACATAACTAACATGTCGATAACCTCTGCTGGTTATCTCTGCCGATGGCTTGTTACAGGGTGCACCTGCCTGCTGGCCCCTTGGAGGGGCTGCCTCATCCATCCAGCAGCCTGCTCCTGCCAGACCTCCTACTCTTTTAAGCACCCAAGTCCTGGGCTGATTAATGCAGATGCTATTCAGTGCTCTCCTCGAATGGGGTTGCACTCTTCCATCTTCGACTAATAAGGCTGCCTGTGGTGGAGTGGCTCTCCTCCTCCTCCTCCTCTGTGCCAACCACCAGACAAAAGCAGCCGCTTGGTTTCAAAACAAGGGCCTATTACTTAAATTGGGAAAAGCTTTGAATCCGACAGGTCAGCCTGTACCAGGGAGAACAGTGGGACCTGTGCCCAAATGCGAGGGGAATGTGGGCAAAAGCAGTCCTTCTCTGCTGGGACATTTAGGTCAAGTAAATGTTTGCTAACAATTTACACAAGGTATGACCCAGAAGGTGAGCTCCTTCCACATCCCTCAACTCACCCATCTGACCAGGCTCTGGAGAGAGAGCAGGGAGCACCTGGCTACCCCAGGAATGAGGGTACCCAGCTAGAAAAGAAGAGCAGCCTGGGGTCAAGCGGGATGAGAGGTGATTTCTGACACCCACTGAGCCATCACTCTCCCCAGTCCTGCATCTGCTAGTCCCATTTTACAGGCAGGCATTAACCACTAGAATAGCTGTATGAAAATGCTCCCTTGCCACTAAAAGCCAGTTTGGATCCTGCACCCTCTCCTGCAAGCAGGCAGTGCTCAGTCCCTTACCTTCCTCCCCATACTGGTCATAAACAGCTCGTTTCTTGGGGTCACTCAGGACATCGTAAGCCTCTGCAATCTCCTTGAACTTCTCCTCAGCGTTGGGATCTTTATTCTTATCAGGGTGATACCTCAGGGCCATTTTCCTATAGGCTTTCTTGATTTCATCTTCGTTTGCTCCGGTCTGGATCCCCAAAATCTTGTAATAGTCTTTCCCCATGACGGTGACGCTGCCGGGAGCTGAGTACTTATTCCTGAAAACAGAAAGACAGTTCTCAGTGAGGTGAATATCACGCCAGGACAGCCAGGGACGTGTTGGGCACACACTTATCGCTGAGCCGATGCTCCCTGTGTCCCACCGGCCAGCAGCACCACAGGCGACTCAAGTCCACGCTTCTCCCTGAGGTCAGAATCCCGGTGCCAGGATGTTACCCGGCTCCGGTTTTACTACTCCGAGCTCCACAGCAGAGGTGGGGAAACTCATCTCTGAGGCGGACAGGGAGAGGGAGAGCCCACACCAGGGCACAGAGTTATTATAGGGACCACGCCACTGCTAACGTCAGGCCAGGACCACGTCCCTGCCCCGTCCCCCCTGCGCTGAGTGGGGAGGCTGAGCCATGTCTAAATGTAGCCACTGGCTGCGACTGTCTGTCCCCCCAGTTGTCTTCCAGATGGGGACCTGGGATCCGTATCGGGGTGAAGACAGCAGGTTTATGGAGGCTAAAAGCAGTGCTGCCGCCTTCACCTTAAAGGAACTTCAAACATTTTGTTCCTGAAAGCAATTGGCATTCAGCTGGAGATAAGCGCCTCCGGCTGTCAGAGCCACAATTTGTATTTAGTGAAGAGAGAACGAAACCGTTAGACAGAAACATCTTGTGATGGTGGGAGGGTATTTTTTTTGTTTTAAAAGGGGGAAAAAAAATCCTGCTTTCTAGCCTGACTTGCACTCCCTGAGAGCCTTCAGCTGCTTCTTGCAGTAAGTCAGAAAACCAGGGATCATTCCCTCCACAGCAACAGTGCAGCCCGGGCCAGGGCTATGCCTTACTAAGGCATGGAAAACCTGGTGGCCGTAACCCAAGGAAGGAAAAGGACGTGTGATTAAGTCATTCCCCAGTCACGCTGCTGGACCCAGCAAGCAGCCGGCAAACGCAGCAGGGCAGCAGTTCTGGATAGAGGCTGAGCAAGCCCAGCACTCCTCCAAGAACTCCTCCTGCTACTGCTCAGCCTTCAGCTATGGGACAACAACTCCCAACACCCCTGAGCCTGACCTTGACACCCCTGTCTCAGTGCCAGCTGACAGCCCTGCTCTTCTCTGATAGACCTGCTGCTCCCTGCTATTGGTGCAAGTTTCAACCCATCCCTGTTCCAAGTGTCCCTGCGCAGCCCCAACCTGCCAAGTCCTTCCAGCAGACAGATTTCTGCATGGGGTACGAGCCTTGACCCTTTCCTTCACCATCATATGAGCTATCAGGTGTTCTCCTTGGTCAATATTCTATCCAGGTGGGGGTTACAGACAGATTCCCCCCCCCAGATCCAGACTCAACAAAGCTCAGATGGCTGGAATAGGCCAGCTGTGCTTCCCACCCCCTTCCCCACCAAGTGCATGCCCAAGGCACTGCTCTGAGTCCCTGGCAGCCATCCCAAGCATTCAAGTATTGCCTCGGGTCATGCCTCGGGCAATAACCTCTGTACAGCTGGGGTACTGCTACAGGGGCTGGGAACCTCAACCAAACCATGACCTCTACTCCCTTTTGCCTCAGGTGAGGAGCAGTTACTCTGATGGAGGTAGAGCGAGCATCTAAGGTACTTGAGGTATAGACCTCTGACGAACATGGTGCGGGTAGACAGGGCCCCCACGCATGGTGGGGGAGCATAGAATAAGTGGGAAAAGGTTCCCGGGGGCGTAAAGAGAATCCAACAATGTCTCTCACAGCAGCTCCTGGATGCCAGCATGTTTCCGTACCAACTCCTGTGTGCAGAGCTGTTGCCAGCACCCAGCCCACACAGACACTGGGGGATGATCTACCCCCTCCCCACCTGCTCTCTCTGTGGGGTCAGGGGTCTGCCTGAGACACTAGAGTGAGCAACAGGTTGGGGAGAGGGGAGCGGAGAAGTTGTCTATCAGCACCCTGCTCCCATCAGCGGTCATCCAGACATCTCCCTCCCACAGCAGCCTCCAGCACAGGGTGGGGGCTCCCTTTGACCAGAACCAGGACGTGGATGTGGCACATCTAGATAGTGACAACCCTCCTGCAATGAACACAAGCTACACAGTGGTGAAGACAATACCATCACACCTAGGCTTGTGAAACATGAAGGTGGCAACCCTTCAATTGCCCCCCACTGGGGACGACAGCACCACAGAGGTGACAAACCTTCAACCATCCTCATGTAGATCACAACACCACAGTGGTGGCAAACGTTCATCTGTCCCCCAGAGTTGGCAAACCTTCAACAGTTCCCAGCACCAGGGTCCACAATGCCCATCTCTGACCCCACACAACCCAATCCAATGGCATCACCGGGACCCCCTTGCCCAACTGAAACTCCACGTGCCCCCATCACCCAGCTGAAACACCACGGTGCTTCCCACAAAAACATACCCCAACCCAGCAAAATGCCATCATCCCTTGCCAAGATCTTGTTTTGACCACTGAAGGGGTCTCTGTCCAGGGCAGAGATGCTCACTGAGGATGCTCTCCTGGCCAGAGACCCCTTTTGTCTGGGCTCAGGGAAGGGTGGAATTTCCATACTGAAATGAGTCCCCACTGCGGGGCTTACCGTGCAGACCAGCTGATGGCGGGTGACCCGGTGGGTTACGGCACGTTCTGAAGGCGACGCTCACATGTGCAATGGTGGTAAAACACGACTCTGTCCCCGCACAGCCTCCCTCCTTCCCTCCCACCTCCTGGGGATCAGCTGCGCCTTGCCACCTATCTGCTCCCCCTCCTGCTCAGTCATCCTCTCCTGCTATTTAACCCCCTCGGGAGCGCGGTGTGGGGGGTGGGGAGGTGCCTTTGGACAAGTCAAAGCCACATAGCTTTGGAGAAAACCACAGATTTCTCTTCCCTGACTCCACGGAGCCAACACAACCTTAATCCTCCTCTCTCAACAACAAAAGGAAAAAAACCTCAATGAAATAAAGTTAAATAAAAAAATCGAACCTTTGTTTCAGACCCGCACATGACATCAGCCCGTGCAACCGCTGGATTCAGCGCCAGCTGAATAGTAATCACTTGACATAATCCCTCTGCTCCACAGTCATCTAAGGGAACAAACCCACCCCAGCAGCACGGGGTGAAGAGGGGGGGGTTCTTTTGTCTTCCCACCTCGCGGTCACCGCGGGATACTGGAAGACCAGTGGTTTAACAAGGACGCGAGGTCGAGCCGCAGAATCCCACTTACCGAAACTTTATGAACACATTCAGAGTCCAAGCTGTCATTTTTAAAGGCTCGAATTTTATTTTAAACATCGCGGCTGTCCATGGGCGCCGGCAGCTGCCGCGTGTCCGGCTGGGTGGCGGCACTTGAGAGTGACAGGAAGGTGACGGAGACAAAGGTGCAGGATTGTGCCGGGGATGCCATCGCAGCCAAGGGATGCTCCGGTGGGGAGCCTCCTGCTTCGGCTCCCCCGGCACACCCGAAAGGCAGCTCCTCGCCAGCTCGCTAGCCACGGTGGGCTCTGACCTCCGCTGATGGGTCAGCTCTGATGGGCGGCGTGTGCCGCGACAATGCTGCCGGAGAGCTGCCGTCCTTCGGGCGCTTCCCAGCCCTGCACACGAGGACCCTTCAATGGAGTCGCTCACTGGGTGCAATTTTCCCTTTAATTGGTTTCTTGACGCTTTCTCGCTAAGCCACCGGATTAAGGCAGTCCTGCCGTCAGCTCCAGCATCCTCCCTCCCCGCTGCTGCCGGAAGCATGCCTGGCCACCCCGTTACCGTCACAACCCACCCCGTGCAGCCCCCACTGAGGAGCCCGTTTTGCACAGCCAGGAGCACACCGGTGTCCCCAGAAACGACTCTGCTGACGCCCAGGGCTGTGCACCCGCTAGGCGAATCGGGGAGGGAGAAAAGTAGGGCGGTGGTGATGTGGAAGAAAAAAAAGTCACGTTAACCAATTTGCACCTCCCTGGCTCTCCCCTTCGTATGCGTGGGGGTCCCTGTAACCCTCAGTGGGCAACGGCAGAAAGGGTCTGACCAACACGCTCTCACCTAACGACTGGGGACCGAAGCCTCCTCAAAGCCCAGTGACACAAAACCTACTTGTTGTAAGTCACCTTCACATGCCCCAAGATAATCCAACGCCACCTCACAGGCTACTGCAAGCACCTGCTCTGTCAAGAGCATCCTCTTCAGATGCCCCACACGAAAATTGGGCAGCTGTATCACAGCATCACTGGGTGGCTTCTGCATGCCACCAAAATGCCAGGCAGACAACAATCCCACAGCATATTGTGTCCCCAAGGATTGGCAGTCTGGTGGCTTGCCGGGCACTGAATGCCTGGGTGAGTACCCACTGAGTACCGGGGAGGTACTCAGATATATTCTCAGGTGGGTATCCACTGGGTACCAGGAGGGTGCCCAGCAGGTGCCAGGTTGGTACCCAGTGGGTGCCCAGGTTGTTGCTGAGTGAGTACCCCAGTGGTTGCCTGGTGAGTACCCCAGAGGGTGCCCGGTGGTGCGTACCTCTCAGCGCGGCTCCAGAAGAGCAGGATGGCCGGCATGGCAGCGTGTCCCGGTTCGGTTGGGAATGCGTCGGGGATGCTGGAGTGCGGGGCAGCAGGCAGAGCCACCCGTGCCCGTGCCGGTTGGCAGCCGCAGGCAGCCAGGCAGCAATGTCATGACTACCCGCAATGAATCATCCCCTCCCCGGGCCCCCACACGCACCGCCCGCCTCCCCCTCCCCACTGACAGCCCCACCAGGGTGCCTGCACCTGCGTGGGGAACGGGTTAACCCTCCCCTCGCTGATCCGCTACACGGCCCCCACTGCCAGCCTGTGTGGGGAAGGTCAAGACACCCCTCACCATCAGCACCTCCCCAGACAGGGACCACCATTTCCACATCCACATGGTGCTGCCTCCAGCCTGGGGACATGGTCAAGCCCCCACTTGCTGCCTCCCCACATAGGACCTCTGCTTTCCAGCCCCACTCATACTGGTGTGAATACGGGTAAAACCCCTCTTGACATCTCCCCACATAGGGTCCCCCCATTTCCATGCCGGCAGAGTGCTGCTTCCTGTAAAGAGACAGGGTTAAGCCCTCCCAACGTCTCCTCATGGAGAGCCTCTTCCCACGTGGGTTCCCTCTTTCCATCCCCACTGGGGTGCCCCCCAGGCATTGCCCCATTTAGGCCTTCAGAGAGAAGCTGCCAACAGCACTAGGCAGGGGGTTACCCCACCACCCTGCCGTGATCTAGTGCACAGACAGCCCCAAAGGCGTGACCACGGGTGACCCCTTACTGCTGCCTCAGCCCCACTGGAAGGTGGGTTACCCCAACTCTCCTGGGTCCCCTCGATTTGGGACAGTAGTTAACCTGTTCCTTGCTGGGTTCTGTGACACCATTATTGTTATCTGGGGCGGAGAAGGGGGGTACACATTTCTTCACCATCCAGTTCAGTCCCACTGGGATACACTGGTGACCAAAACGAGCGGTTTTAACCCCTTCCTTGCTACACCACACAACTCCACCGGAGCACACTATATCTACCAAAGCAGAAGGGCACCGACGGGTTAACTCTCACCTCACTGCCCTATTCAGCCCCATAGAGATTTACTGGCGCGAGGTTTAATCCCTTTGTCCCAGTCCCACTTGGACGCACAGTTGCTGTTATGGGGCAGAAGAACTAACACGTTCCTCCCACTCCATTCACACCCACGGGGACACCTCGTCACTAGGTAGAGCTGAGCCATTAGCCCTGACCCACAGCACTGTCAGAAGACACTGTTACCTTATGGGGGCAGAGGCCCCAACCCGTCTCCCCCCTGCCTTTAGCCCCATATCGACACTACCACCCCAGGGCGTCAATGGAAGTAGCAGATAGTCCTCCTGCCTTACTCACAGGGCCGAAGAGTCTAATTCCCACCTCCTTACCCTACAAGGTCACCGTGTCATCCCACAAGGCAGGGGCACTGATCCTCCCAGCCTCGCTGTAACAGGGTGTCAACCTCCAGGGCATGATCAGGGCCATGCAGGGATTAATCCCCTCCCCTACTAGTGCGGGGAGGCTGGCCCACAGCCAAACACTGTTTACACCACGGGGCAGTGGGACTCTGAGCTTCTGGCCCTGTAGTGACACCCTATAACCCCATAAGGCTCGGGGACTGTTTCCACTCAGCCCCACAGTGACATCTTGTCACAGCACAATTGACACTCTCAGCCCCATACTTATCGCACTGTCACCCCTAGGGGTCGAGGCCTCAGACGCCCCTCAGGATCCACAGTGCCATCCTATCAGCTCATAAGGCTGGGGTGACACGGACCCCGCCCAGCCCCATAGTCTCGCCCTGTCGCCCCACTGGACGTGGAGTACTAACACCCCCCAAACCCCACAATGACAGCCTATCACCCCATAAGACTGAGGGGCACTGACCCCGCCCAGCCCCACAGGTCACCCTGTCACCCCACGGGGCAGGGGGAACTGACCAAACCCCAGGCCCACGCTGTCACCGTGGGGAGGGTGAGGTGCAGGTGTGCGGGGACAGCGCGGTGGTCGCGGTGGTCCCGCCGCTG
>VZRI01008982.1:13877-33720 GCA_013397515.1 Upupa epops
TCTCGCCCCCTGCTTCCCACCCTCCCAGCGGCTTTTCTCCATTGGCCAATTCAAGTCGGCACTGCCCACCAAGGTCGCGCTCATTGGCCGAGCGGCCGCTTTGGAGCGGTGGGATCCCTGGGGGGAATCTTCTGGAAGGGCGTGATGTCATTGTTGCACCGCCCAGTAGCCCCTTCTGCGGCTTGTTATCGCCTTGCCGGGCTTAGGGCTGGCATGGGCGTGTTCCAGCTAGTAGCGGGGCCTGGGGGTTGGAGGTCTACTGTGGTGCCCTCAGGGGGCCTTTGGATTCTCAAAGAGACTTACAGGAATCGCAGAGCACTTTGGGTTGGAGAGATCTTATGGGCTTTGGTGGGACCCCACCTGGAGTTTTCATGTCCAACTCTGGGGTCCTCAGCTCAAGAAGGATGCAGACCTGTTGGAGGTCCCTTCCAGTGTGGTGCATTACATGATCCCGTGATCATCTAGTTCTAATCCCCTTGCCATGGCCAGGGACACCTCCCACTAGAACTAGGATGCTCAAAACTTTGTCCCACCTGGCCCTGAAACACCTCTAGCAGTGGGGTATCCAGGAGCACTTTAATGATACTCAAGTGATTCCCCACTTAACATGAAGCTGGCTGGAATGGGCAGAGTGAGTACCTTGTATGCTGCATGGCGTGAATCTGAGGATGTTGGCCATTGTGGGTGAGTGCCTGCTCCCCATACGCAGCTGAAGTGCCCAACGTGACCTGCAGCAGACACTCAGGCCCTTAAGCCCCGAGGGTGTGAGGGGTCAGCTTATCACAGCATGAAAGAATGGTTTGGGTTGGAAGGGAGCTTCAAAGCTCATCTAGTCCAAACACCCTGCAGCGAGGAAGAACATTTTCAACTAGATGACTGTTGCTCAGGGCTTTGCCCAGCCTGACCTGGAATGCTTCCAGGGATGGAGTTTCTAACACCTCTTCAGTGAAGTGGGGCCAGTTTCTCACCACCATTTGTTTAAAAAAACCACTGCCTTGAAAGACACCTTGAGGTTTGGTATTCTATCAAGAGAAAGCTATTGGACACCAAGGTGCAGGGCATAGGAAAGGGTTGGGATGTGTGTTGTGTGACCCCAGATGTGCTGCAGCCATGGCCAGTTGTCAGCAGAGCTGGGTAGCTGAGTTCAACGTATGCCCAGCAGTGGCTCTTCGCAAAGTTGGGTCATGAGTCCTCTTCCAGTATTGAGAACAGGTCTGTGTTGAGCTTTTACTTCCTTGATCTTTTCAGCAGCCAGAATTGGACCCAGAGTGAGTTGACTCTTGGCTGAAGGAGCTGTTTGGACCCCATGTCTTGGATTTTGTCTTCAAAAACCTGCCCGCCTCAAGAAACCAACCCATCTCATTCCCTGATTAGGTGCCACCTTGGTGCAGAGTGATGATTGACCACTCTTGGGACAGCATCGTGCTGCAGACGGGTCCTGAGATGTAGGTGAGATGTAGCTAGCTGTTCCTGCAGATGCAGCAGCTGGTGGGTGAAGCTGATGTGAGCGGCTGAGGCTGTTAATGCCAGGTTCAATGTGACTAGAGGGTACTTTTGTGAGCACACACGATTCCCCCTACTGAGCAGATGTTAGAATGGTGTGGTTTTGAGTAACTTTTGGGTTCATTGCTGTGGTTCAGTCACAGCACTGGTCTCTTGGTTCTTTCCTAGACTGAGGTTTGACTCTCAGGGACAGAATCTGAACAGCCACCCCAGCTCCTTTCTTTCTGCTGTGAGTCCCTCAGACTCGTAAGAGCCAGAGTTTTCACTGAACTCTGTGCAGTAGCTGATTCATCATGGTCCTAAACCGGCTTTTGCCCCTGGCTTTGCAAATGTTTTTCTGTTTGGCCTTTCATCGTCAGGGACATGGGAGGCCCCGGGACGGGAAAGCTGGTACTGGCTGTCCCCACACACAAATGATCTGCTTGGTGTGCAGCCTGCCCAGGGACAAGCGCAGGCTTTGGTCCAGGGACTGGATGAGGCCCCTCTGCTGCTGAAAGCTGGGCATGAGTGTCATCAGGGCAGACCATGGCATTCTTCCTCGGGGCTCAGCAGGGTCTTAAGCAAAATGGCTCCTCCTTCACAGCCTAACTGCATGCCCGCACGTCCGCTGCCTTTTAAAGACACGCCGGGAAAGTGCAGGGAAAGGGTGGCAGGAATAATTAAATGTACAAAGCTGTTTCCATAGAAGGAACAATTACATAAACGGGCTCTCTTCCGTCTGGGGGAAGAGATGGCTGAGGGAGGCACGACAGAGAATAATAAAATCCTGTGTGGCAGGGGAAAAGTGAGCAGGGAAGGGTTGCGTGAGTTCCCTGCTCATAACAGGGCATTTTGTGTGGGAAGAGGTAGTGGCACCTTGGAGTGTGAGCACATTTCTTCAAGTATTTTGAGGTTAACCTGTGGCCTTGGATGAAGGGATGAAGATGTGAGAAGATTGTCTGAGGCCAAAAGTCAAACTAAATGATATTGATGGTACTTCTTGTATGGGGAATCCCCAGGCTGCAAGAGGGTTTTAGCATGGTGTGCTCCCCTGGACTTTTAGCTCTTCCCAGGTTGTGGATCTCTGTCCCAGGAAGGCTGGGGCATCATGGCCCAGACTGTTTTTCTGTTAAAACATCATCTGTTGTCTGAGCCCATGGCAAGGGGCTTGAAATTAGATGATCTTTACAGTCCTTTGCAGCCTAAACCACTCTGATTCTAAAAGGTCAGATCACTCACTGCCTGTGGCCACCGAGCTCTGCCACAGTCTACCTGAGAGCTGGCTGCAAAACATATCACAGGCACTGCAGTACCACCCCAGAGACCTTCTCTTTCTCATTGCTGCTGTCTCCTCTCAGTTGGATCTGTGTGTCCTTGAGACCTAGCAGATGGGGCAGGACCTGGGCGCACCCTCTGTGCTGCCTTGACTCCCCCACTCAGTGTGGTGCTGGGAAGTCTCCAGTGATTGCGACTGGGAGAGATAAGGAGATGCATCTGAGGACACTGGGCTTGGCAGCAGTGGGGTTTGTACTCCGCTCTCCGCGGCGAGAGCAACACCTACGCGTTTGGTGCTGTCTCTTCTTCCTGACTGTTCCTGTTCTCAGAGCTGCTGCCTGCCTTTTGCAGCACCCTGAGCTGCAGCATGAGGAAGGGGCTGCAGGAGAAAGATCTGTGACCAGTGTTATTTCTGCTGGATTAGTGCCCTGTTCCCCACCTGCTGCTGCCCTGGCTGTGATCTGAGCTTGATGCATGTCTTGAGGAGATGCTCTGGTGGGTCACCTTCCATGTCAGGCCTCACTCTTAGTTTCTGCTGGAATGGCTGTCTATGTAGATGAGCCCTGTCCTGAGAATGTGGGGCTCTTCATTGGGGCTCGTTCAGCCCCTGCTGTTTGCTCAAGGAAACCACGAAACCTGAGTGGGTCTTACCAGCTCCCTGTTAACTCTGGCTTGGTTGGTAGCCACAGCATGGAGTGGGCTTGTGCCTGCCCAGCCCGGAGCATGGGGTAATTCCAGATAAGAATGGTCCTCGTATATTCTTGTGCTCCAGGCAGGATCAGCCACAAGATCAGTTTGTACTGGTTGGTACTTTATCTGGGCTGGCCTTGAAACTGCCTGAGGACGGGCAGAAGGAATGGAAGATCTTGTTCCAGCAGCATCTCCCACGTCTCCGTGGTACTGCATCTCACCAGAGCCTGCCAGGCCTCACAGGGCATGTGGGAGGAAGGGGGTGGAAGCTGCTCTTAGCCATAATGATGGTGATCAGTTTGTCCTGGGGATAAGGATGCCGGCCTCTGCCTCCCCACTGCTGGCTGCGGCAGAGCCGGCCGCTCCGCTTCAAGCTCCGCACCTGTGGGGGTGGCATAATGAGCCATGTCCTTGTCTCAACCTGCCGCTTCCTCTCCCGGCAGCGTCTGTGCTGCCAGCTGGGTTATTTTTTTCTCTTCTTTTTCTTTTTTTTTTTTTCCTTCCTGCCTCTATTCTCGAGTGGTTCCCAGCCGGTACTGGCACACAGCCCTCGCTGGAGATCTCCTCCTGGGCTGACCTTTGCAAAGCTCCTTGTATGAGTGTTCCAGGGCTCTCCTGCCACTCATATTGGGTGTGCAAAGGAGACATGAGTGGTTGTGTGTGTCAACAGGCACCAGAGCATGGCAGGGCTTGGTCCTTTCCTGTCTCCCACTGTCCCCACCTGCGCTTAGGCTCTCCCGAAGTGGCTCAAATCTGAGGGCAAAGGTGAATGGGAGGAAAGGACAGTGTAGGAGCTGCTTTAGTGCTTTTTTGTAGCAAAGTATTTGGAAGAGCAAGGCTCCACCAGGTAGATGTAGCCTCTGGGCACCTTGGTTTGGCCTGACCTGTGCTGCTTACTGCTTCTTTGAAACAAACCCATTCCTGCTCAAACTCGAATCTGGAGCATCTGGTCTTTGAGCTTATATAGAGTGGTGGTAGCTGAGAGCTAACACCCCTGCTACAGCCTCCTTGCTACTGATCTGTGACCTCACTTGTCCCCACGGAAGGGAGTCTGGCCAGACTGGAGAGCCCAAATTGCACTGGTCACCCCTGGAGACCTGTCTGCACATGAAAGATTGCCTTGGCTCTGTGTCAGCTTCCAGCCTTTGCTCTCTTTTCCTCTGTAAAGGCATCCTGTAGCATTTGATGGTCTCTCCTGGGGATGGTTCTCTCCAAGTTTCATTTTAACTAGGCTATTTCTACTCTGCCAGCACACTGAACTTTTCTAGTTTCTTCATCATTTAGAGAATTTTGGCCTTGAAACACATCCTGGGTCCCTGATTTGCAGGACAGGAGCATCCACAGGTATTTCCAGCTGGGGTGCTGGCCCTGAAGATCACAGCTGGAGTGTCTATGCTGGAGGCAAACCCTGCTGATCTATTGTGAGTCTGTCCATCTGGTGCTCTTCCTTTTGCAGATCTGCCTGGCATCTACTCCTTTGATTGAGTTGACATCAGTCCTTCAAATGAATTGACAGTGGCAAGATGCAGAGAATTCATCAGGACACAGAGGATTGCAGTAGGAAGCTTATTACCTCCATGGTCTTTCCAACTCTGTGTCCTCTCAAGTAAATGAAATTATGTGGGAAGGAGAGTTATTTGAAAGACTGACTTTATTCCAGTGTTACCTCTTCTTCATTGCCTCCCAGACCTCCTTCCCTATGACTGCTCTGGCCTGATGGCAGGTGGTGCTCAGAGGGTGATGTCTTGCCATGGGGCAGAATGCCTCACTGGTGCCACAGCAGTGCTGGGTTGCTTCCCTCTCTTCTCATAGTGGTTATGAGCTCATAATTTCTAAATTCTCTGATTCTGCTGCTTCCTGAGTATCAAAGTGGTCTGATGGATTATGGTTGGTGGGTAAAGCCATAAGGATCCCATGTATGGAAGAGGAAGGGAGGGGTGGAAGATTTTCAAGCAGAATCTCCAGAGTTGGAGGATGGTGAGATGCTGCAATCATGTCTTTGCAAGCAAATGGAGATATCCTGGGCTACCTGTGGCTGGACATCTCCATCTCATTTGTGCCTGCTGTCCTTTGGTGCTGCTGTATGGCACTGTGCCAGTCCTGTGGTGGCTCTTTGGATCTCTAGATCACTGCCCACTCTTGTCAGGGAACAGCCTTGCCTGGAGCCTTTTTTTTTTCAGGAGCCTGAGACACCAGCCATTGCTGAGGTTGAACTGGCGGGAGATGGGTTTGGGAGCAAGCTGAGGATGCTGCAAAGGACCAACTGAGGATCTGCTGCCCTGGCTGAAGGCCAGAGCAAGGATGGTTCTCTATGCCTATTTCTTGTGCAGAGGCAGAATGTAGGGAGAGAGAACAGAGCATGGTTGTGGTGTTTGAAGTGGCCAACGATTAACAACACTGCACCATCTGCAACTGAAGCAGCTTTCTTGTGTGCAGCCCTTGGTGCAGTCCTTTCTGCTTATCTGGTCTCCTTGGGTGCCTGTCATGATGGTATCGTGGCATGTTTATTCTCTCATGCCTGATAGAGATGTCTGTGGTGGCTGTTCTGTGCTGGAGGCGTTGCTTCTTGTGGAGAAGAGTGGTTTTGACTGAGCAGCCTCAAAGACATCTATTAATTTGCTGTCCTGCTTCTCTTGCTCAAAGGAGCTGCTGCTTATCAGTAGGAGCTTGCCCTAGTCTCTCAAACCAGACCAATGTACAGGGCAGGGTACAAAGACCAAACAAGACTTTCCAGCAGCCCCATGAGTTGGAGCCCAGAAAACAAATAATCTGATCCTTGTTGGGGATGGCAGGGGTTAAGGTGAGAACAAGACTTGGCAAATATCACAGTCCAATTTGCTGCAAAACAGCGAGCAAGGAGAGAGAAGTTACAATGCCACGTAATTAGGGAGCAAATGAGGAGAGCAGCAGTGTTTGCTCATGAGAAGGAACTGGAAGAATTAATGCTTAAGAAAATACAGCCCCAAATTAATTCCCTATTTTGCCTCAACCTTTGGTAAGGGCAGGGGCACTGAATGTACAGCCCAAAAGATGGTGGAGAGTGGGAGGGAGGCGGGGAGGAGAAATTGCTGTGCTGCTGGAGTGGAACAAAAACACTGAGCATTCAATGTGCCAGGCTAGGGGAAAGGGGCTGAGCTGCACCATGGGCACCACAATTGCTACCACAGCTCAGGCTGTGGAATTATTGAATGAACTGTATTCATGGAGGAGGAAAAGCAGCCCAGGCTGATAAGACCCCCTGTGTGTTTAAGTCCTGTAGGTAGAGTAGTTTAAGGACATGATTTAGCAGTAGGCTTGGTAGAGTAGATTAGTGGTTGGACTCAATGATCTTAAAGGTCTTTTCCAACATGAATGGTTCAACGATTAAAGTTGTAGATAAGGTTGAGAAAAAATAAGAATATTCTAAGTCAAATGGGAAGAACAGCCATTCAGGGGGCTGATGGGTACAGGTAACAGGCTCTGGGCTGTTGCCTCTTCAAGGCACGTGGGGTCTAGTGCCTGAGTCCCTGGGTCACAGTGATGGAACAGGGCTGCCCAATGCAAAGGGGGGAGCCCAGCTTGGTGCCTGGGGGACCTGCAGGTAAATCAGCATTTCTCTCCTGTACAAGGGGAAGGAGAATAGGACCAGGGATACATCCCAACAGCTGCATTTCAGGATGTTGGGTCAGGACAGAAGCCCTGACCACAGTGCAATGCCGTGCCTGTGGGTGCTACTTTGTGTGCTGGTTGCTGCTGCTGCTGCATCATGGCTCAATGCTGCTGGGAGGCTGCCAAGAGAGGGGGTGGGGGGTGGAGATGGGGTGTTGTCTTGGGCACCTTGTGGGGCTTAAAAAAAGAGAAGTTATTCTAGGAAAATAAATAAGCTGAATCTGCTCCACCTCCCTGCTTGGTGTGGTGGCTTGTCCCACGCTCGGCTGCAGTTAAGTAAGGACATGTGGAACAGGGCGGGTCTGCTCTGGTGGAGAGGCCAGCAGGTTGTGAACATCACTGTGCCCCATGGCTGCCAGCCGTGTGTGCATGTGCGCTGTCTATGCCCAACTCCAGATGGAGTCTACAGCACTGTGTATGACAGAGCAAGCACCTGTGGGCACATGTTGCATTTGCCTGGGGCTGATGTGCTGTGAGCCTGGGCATTCCATGGGAACATTGGCCAGGCAGCAACCCCATACCAGACCTTCCAGTTTAGAAGGGGTGGTTTCTGTCCTTGCACTCCCCACATGGATGTGTCACCAGGCATTCACACATTGCATGACATTGCTTATATGTGTTACCCATGCCATGCATGTGCCGTGCCCTGCAACACACCTGCCATGTCCTGCTCAAGCTTTTGGGAATGGAGAGACCCATCTGGCTATGCTGAGGGCTTTTGGCCACAGGGAGGTTCTCTGTAGTGTCACCTCCAAGCTGTGGGAGCAAACATGTCCAGAAGAGCCTGTGTATGTGATAGGGGTTGTATATCCCACAGGAGAGCCTCTGGGTAAGGGACCACGAAGTAGCAGAGGGCATTTCCTCCCTCAGAGAATATGGTTACCCCATCATGCCTTGAGAAGGGTCACAATGGGCCAGTCTCCCTCCTGCTGAGCTGGAGGGACACACACAGGTGCAGACTGTACTTCAACATTGGAGGGGGTGGCTGGGTGGGGGGGATTCCTGGAGGGTGCAGGGGTGGGCGCAGGCATTTGCCGCACATGCCTCCCCGTGCGTATGTCTGCATGTACGGGCAGCGCTTCCGGAGAGGGTGAATGAATGAGGCAATTCACTATTTCAGCTCTAGCTCTGCAGAGGCTTTTCCTTTAGAGGCAGGCATGCGCCGGCGCGTGGGCTCCTGCCTGCGTATGCGTGTGGGCTCCTGCCTGCGTGTGCAGGTGGGTGTCGAGGGGGCTTCGGGAGAAGTTTGCCACGTCAGGGAATTCACTCCGGGGGCTGGCACGCGCCCCTGCCATGCTCACTGCCTTGTCTGCTTGGCGCAGCGTTGTGTAACTTCCGATGCCCTCACCGGATCTCCTTCCCTGGCAGAGTGGGATGCTGCCCCTGTGACCAACCTGCCCCAGAGCAGCCCCAAAGTCCCCCCTAACTGTGGATGCCAGCACCTTCCTCACCACTGCAGGGAGGGCTGGCTGCCAGTGGCAGGCCTGCTCTGGCAAACAGAGGGACTGGCTTGTCTGGGGATGCAGGAGAAAGCCCTTGGCAAACAAAATCCAGAGGAATTTTGTTCCTAGGTCTCATAAATTTATGCCACTCAAACCAGGTATTTGCTCTAGGAAAGGTATGGGTTACCTTGCCCTACAGGAAACCCATAAGGAACATCCATATGTTGCCATGGTTCCTTGGATGCCAGGGCCAGTGAGACCTGGGCTAAGACAATGCAGTGCTGGACAATGGGGAGAGAAGTAGGTGGGATTGCTAGGGCCCACTCTTCCCAGTGTCCACCGCCTCCTGGAGGTCACCAGGGGAAATGGGGAAGCTTTGTTCTGGGAAGCAGACGGAAGTCCCGGACGAGGGTTGTATTTTTTGTTGGTATGGATATGGTTGGACTCAGTGACCTAGGGGGTCCTTTCCAGCCATGATTATTCTGTGTTTCTGTGACATTTTTGCCTCTCCACCAGCAGCCGCGTTGCCATGCTGGTACTGCCGTTTCCATGCCAGTACAGCTGTTTCCATGCTGGTACTGCCGTTGCCAAGCTACACCGAGGGTGTTGGAAAAGGATGTCAGAATGCTTTGTGCATGAGAAGACAGAAGATGAAGCCAGGCACAAGCTGAAGCCAGACTCTAAATCCCAGCTTGCTACTAGCCTGGGAATGTGTATGCTTGGAAGTGGCAGACATGTTGCTGTCCATGCATCCTGATGGGTGAAGGTCCCCTGGCAGATCAGAGGCCTTGCAGCACTTTCCTGGTATTGGTTAGTGCTCCTCTGGCACTGCTCAGGATGCAGGAGGGTTGATGTGACACCATCCTGCTATGTCCATGGTGGTGTTAACACATGGATATAGAATCATGCTGGGTTACAGCCTCTTCCTTAATTTCCTTCACTGCATCGTCCTGGACTGTGGTTCTGCTCTTGTAGCTTATATTCATTTGGCAGGACTCATAGCAAGTCCTGTCCCTACTCTCTGTAACAGGCATGTTTTTGCACCATTAAAGTGAGCCAGATTCAAACATCCTTCTGGGCTGGAAAGTCTGGGAGGCATGCAGGTTCTTTGACTTTGGTCCCTATGCAGAGGACATGACAACTGTGTCGGGATGTTTGTTCCCCAGTTACATGGAAAAAGTCTTTGCAAACCTGAGAGAAGAGTTGCAATCTGCAGGTCAATGAGGTAGGATGTCCTAGCTGAAGTAACAGTAGGAGTTGAGGCTCTGTATGATTGACTTGCTGTTCTTCATCCTGCTGCCAGCCTGTAAAGCACGCAGTGGTATCCCAGGGAGTTAGGCTTGATACCTGAGTGTCTTATGTAGTGGGTTCCTTTCCTTTTGGTGAGAAGTGCTTGGCAGCAGAAGATAGTGAGTCTCTGGCCCTTGGCATTCCCTTATCCTACCTTTTATTTCTGTTGTGCTCTGGGTGCTAATGAGTCAGCCCCAGGCTCAGGAGAAGTACTGCACAGTGGGGTATTTTCCCACCTTTCCTGCCATTAGAAGTTCAAGTCATTGGCACCCAGGTAGATTTTTGCAAGGCCAGTGCCCATCTATACCCCAGCAGCCATTGTGGTGCAGCCCATCTGCAGGTATGTGTCTGGCCCCAGAATGGAAGCTGCATGTCCTTGAGACCAGCAGAAATAGCTTCTGTCCACAGCCTGCTGTGTACACCAGCAGATTGTGAGAGGGCACAGACAGGGCTGTGAATGACCCAGGAGCTGCCCTGTGCAGGCAGCTTCTGGGTGTTTTTCCATGCCTTGGGGATGGTGGCTGTCCTGCCATGATAATGGTAGGGCTCCAAACTAGTGCCTGGCTGTGGGGCTGGGGCTAGGGCAGTGTACTTCTGTGGCTGAAAGTATTTTCTCCTCAAAAGTGAGCTGGCAGCATCCAGTCCCCCACTTATCGTGCTGTTTCTCCCAAGTCTAGTATCCATTGTCCCTCTGGAGAAGGGGGAGTGCTGCCAGAGCATCCCACACAGCCTCCACCTTCCCTCCACCCATCTACTTCCAGCCCCCGCACCCCAGCCTAAATAATTCCTCCTCTGCCTGGCTGTGTGCAGACTGCTCTCCTGTCCTTCCCTTAGTCATCACTCAGCCGAGTGAGACAGATATAGTTGTGTGAGGCTCCTCACAGATCAGTCACTCCAGCCCCCGGGTTGTTTTGCTGCTGGGTCATGGGGTGTCCCGTGCCAAACATGAGGTGCCTCCCCCTGATTATCACTGCCAGAGCCCCTAATCCCTGGGGGCCTGGGGACAGAGAGATCTCACTGATGCTGGGTAGGTTGGCAGATGACCTAGCTAGCTCTGTGTCCCTAGCTGCCTGTAGGCTGGGTGCCAGCATGGTGCTGGCTTTCTGGGATGGTGCAGATCCAAATCCTTGCTTTCCAGGTACCCTGTCTGCCTTCCTCCTTTCCTGGGAGGCTAGGCCCTGTGAGTCTCCCAGATTAGTCCTAGACTGATGCCTTGGCACTGATATGCTCATCACGTGTCTTGATGTAGGGTGTAGGAAGGCAGAGGGGATGAATGGTTTCTGCTGGTTTTCAGGTCCAGGGGTTCATCCCAGGTGGAGAGGGGATGCTGGGATGCACATCACACATAATGTAAGAAGGGGTGCTGGGGTGCACAGGAACATGAAGGACACTGTACTGTTGCTGACTGTGCTACCCAGAGGGATAGTCAGCATCTGCTCTGGTGCCAGCTTTGGGGCTTGGATCCACACAGCCAGAATAGGAATGCAGGGTTTGCCCTTTGCTCTACCCCCAAAAATTTCTCTTCCTGACTCCTGAAAACATTCCAAGTCAGGTTGGATGGAGCAACCTATGTAGTTGAAGATGTTCCTGCTCATTGCAGGCGGCTTGGGCCAGATGTCTTTTAAAGATCTCTTCCAACCCAAAGTTACATGATTCTTTAATTCTGTGAGTCCTATTTGGCAGCTGGTGGCCCCCACCATACCAATCCTGCTGCCTGATACAGGCTGCTTGGGTGCCAGTGGCGCTGCTTCTGAGAGGGTAACAGCAAGACATGGGGAGAGAGGAGAGGACCTGGGCACCCTACCTGGGTGCTTTGTGGGTAGTCAGAATGAGTCACAGCAAACCTGCCGTGGGGAGCGAGATGCTCACCATGTACTGCACCATGCCATGTCCCTCCTCATCCCTGGGCTGCCCCTGCATCAAGCAGGCATGCCCAGTCCCTGCACAGAGACATGCTGCAGAGAGGAAACTGGGAGCAAGTATGTCAGGAGTGGGAGGCAGTGTCTGGCAGCCCTGTGCCATGTCAGGGCCACTAAACTGGCAGTGTGGAGGTGATGGAAGCTGGCACAATGGTGTGCCTGTGAGAACCTGTGCATGGCCCCCTGCGTGGGCTTTCATGGGCCCAGGCCATATGCATCCTCCCAGGACAAGACCACACTGCTTCGATGCTGGAGTGCTCACAGGGTCGTGTTCTGTTGAGACAGTTCATCCAGATGCTCCTGACAATGTGTCAGAGGAATTGCTGAGGAGAGTACCCCATTTCTTCCCTCAGGACCTATATGGTTCCCCCTGGGCTGCCTAGCAGTTCCAAGCAGCATGTGGCTGGTTCCAGCAGGTGCTGGTGGGCATCACTGTCGCTACACCTGTTGCTACACCTGTCACTACACCCAGAGCCTGGCTGCATTTCCATTATTTGAACAATGAGACTTTTGGGAGTGCAGAAGAGGGGTACCCAGGTCTCCTGCCATGGAGCAACCTGTGCATCTTATGGAGGAGGGGATGCTAGGCCCTAGGGAGCTCTAGGGGTGCCCTAGGGTGCCAGTTCCTCTTCTCTAAGAACTAGTTGGTCCTGGTTCCTGGGTGTTGCAAAGGATGGAGTCCACCCCAAACTCCAGGAGCTTATTGCTGGTGAGGTCAAGATCCAGTTCATGAAATCAGATGTGTGGACCAGCACTTGCCCACTGTGGGCACACATAACTGTGGAGGAGTGGGGTGCAGTGGTGCAGAGACAGGTGTCAGAGCTGGGTTTCGGGCAGGAGGACAGGAGGTCACAATCCACCCTACAATATACCATGTATGAATTGAAAAGCATCTGTGTATCCCTCCTCCCCCTGTGCTCCAATGGCTGTGGGATTGGTGGATGGACTGATGTGGAGATATAGTCCTTTGCTCTCCCGGACTGGCCCTTGTTCCCCACCGCCTACGCTGCCCCATGCCCCACGCCGAGTGGAGGAGCAGGAACACTGTGCAGTGTGCAGGTCCAGAAGCAGCACTGCCTGCTCAGGCGCGGTGCACAGGCGACACCCTGTGGCCACAGATCTGCTGTGGGACTCGCACGCTTCTGATGCCTTCTTGCACTCGTCGGCTCCCTCTCTGTAGATCACCCGGAGGAGCGTGGTCCCTCCACATAATCTGGTTCTAAGTGGCAGTGGGAGAATCACTTCTGTGCTGTCCAAGTTCTTTGTCCCAGTTCTGCTCCCCAAATCCTATTGTTTTCTCCCCCTCCTTGCTCTGCTAGCACTTGGGGGGAAGTTGCTGAACTGGGACAATTCACAGAATTGCAGAATAGTGGGGGTTTGGAAGGACCTCTGGACATCATTTAGTCCAACTGCCTGCATAATTGCCCAAGCAGATCATACAGGAAAATGTCGAAGTAGGTTTTGAATGTGTCCAGAGAAGGAAACTCCTCAGCCTCTCTGGGCAGCCTGTTCAAGTGCCCAGTTACCTTCACAGTAAAGATCTTTTTTTTCATGTTTAGATGGACCCTCCTATGTTCCCGTTTGTGTCTTGTCATTGTGCACCACCAAAAAGAGTGTTATCTGATCTTACTGACAATTGTTCTTTAGATATTGATATGCATTAATGAGATTCCCCCCAGTCTTCTCCTCTCCATGTTGAGCAGGCCCAGCTCTCTCAACCTCTCCTAGTCAAGCTCGTGGTGACTGTTGGCCTCGTTCTGCATGGGCAGTGCTGTTGTAGCCTGGGAGGAGAAGTACGGTTGCGGCCAGTGTCTCAACACAATCAGTCACCCCTAGCATGCCGGTGTAATCACAGATCCTTCCTTCTGTATCCCTAAGGCTTGGTTTGCTCTGATGTGGGACACACCTCGGTCACCCTGGGATGCCAAGCCCAGGGGAGATCTGGGGACATAAAGATGTGCCCAGGCTTGGAAGAGGATGCTATTTTGCGTCTAAACCAAGTTCTTATCTTCCTCCACAAGCAGAAGTCTTGTGGTTGCGTGGCAGCCCTGTGCACGGGGCTGCATGACCAGCGGGTGGTGGTATATAGCTACTTTTCAAACTGGCAACTTTGTCATGAGTGAGGTCCCAGTGCTGTTTAATATATTAATAAATTATCTGGATGAGGGGATCAAACCCTGATTAAGTTTGCTGATGTCCGTTTGGAGATGGACTATTTGGCAATGAGAGACACCCTGTAGAAAGAACTGGATAGGCTGAAATAGTGGGCTGACCAGAAGCTGTTGAACTTCAGTAAGGACAAGTGCAACTGGGAAAACATAATTCAAGAGTGCAACAGAGGCTGGGATCTACCTGTCTGGGGAGCAACTCTGTGGAAAGGGTCCTGGGCATCCTGGAGGACAGCAAGCTCAATATGAGCAAACAGTGTGTTGTTGTGGCAAAGCAATGAGGTGATGGGTTGCATCAGCAAGGTCATCACCACCAGAGATAACAAAGTCATTAATCCACTCTACTCAGCAGTTGTCTGGCCACATGTGGAACACTGTGTTCAGTTTTGCTCCCACTGTACAGTAAAGATGTGACAGGCCAGACAGGGTCCAGAGAAGGGACATGAAGATGATCAAAAGAATGGAAGCAATTGTATGAAGAAAGGCCAAGAGACCTGGATTTCTTCAACTGTAAGGAAAGAAGGCTTGGGGGTGACCTTATTATCATGTTTCAGTATTTAAAGAGTGGCAACAAAGAGTCATGGGGGTAAGACAAGGGCTAACAATACAAGTTACTCCAGAGGAGGCTCCCACTAGACATAAAAGGAACATTTTTCACAAGAAGGACTGTCAACCTCTGGAATAGTCTCTGCAGGGAGCTGGTGGATTCCTCAGCACTGGGCATTCCACTGGGTTAGCTTGCCTAGACTGTGCTTTTCCCAGGAAAGGTTTGGTCAAGTGATCCATGAGGTCCTTCCCAACCTGATCTCCTATGAATGAATCAGTGGCAGTGTGCTCCACCAGAGTGTGAAACCTCCCTGCAATGCTGGACACTAGCTTTTGCAGAAAAGATGGCGCAGCTGTTTGGGGAGAGATTTGCACCAGTATTCAGGTGGTGAGGATTGTCCCAACATGCAGGAGGTTTGCACCAAGACACAGAGGATGTTTTGCACCAGCATTAGAGCAGAGGTTTGCGCCAGTATTTGGAGGGCAGTTTGCAGGCCACAGAGGCTTTCTCAGAACAGAGTCTTTTAGAGGAGCAGGTGACAGCTATGAGGGTGCACAGCACCACCTTGCCCATTTCCCCATCACTTCCTCCCTCCTTCTGCTCAGACCTGCAGAGACACTTCATGCCCTGCCCATGTAAGGCTCAACAGGGCCTTACATCCATGGTAGGGCAGGCATACCAGGCAGCTGGCACCAGAGTCCTGTGGGACATGGGTCTGCCTGGTCAGTTGTGTCCCTCTTTAGTCATGTCCCCGGGCACACCAGGCACTGCATGTCCTGGCAGGGGTGCCGGGCTGCTGCAGGAGATGGCAGGGGACTCGGGCTGGGAAAGTCACCTGTGCTTTGTCTGCAGGACAAAGGGCTGGGTGCACAGTGAGGATACGGTGGGGTTCAGGGAAGTTGTGTCCTCACAGATCGGATCTTGTAGGGTGCTCAGAGCATGGGTTTGAGGCACAGGTACTTCATGCTTCAACCTCAAGGTCTCTAGGACATGTGCTCTGTCTCATCTTACTGTTCAGCCCCAGGAAGAAGAGCAATAATGCAGCAACTAACCACTGGCAGAGCCCATGACATCACCTACCCACTGAATCCTGGCTTCAGACACACAAACCCACACCAGCTTCTCCTTCATCCAGGTGCTTACCCTATTCCTCAAGGTGAAGAGGATTTCTCCTAGGAGCTGTTACAGCTTTTAGTGCCTGAAACACTCAGGGTTTTTTCTTTGGGGACCAACTGGACTCCACCACTGTGCTCAGGATGTAGTGGCAGACCACTGAAGCCATGGGAATGTGCTGAAATATGCAGGTCCAGCTTTTGGCAACCAGCTCTGCATTCCTGCAGAACCTACATATGCTGCCAGGGCAGCATCCCCTTCCTAATTCTCCCTTGCTTTCCTTGTCAACCCCATTTCCCTCTGAGCTGCAGCACAGTCACTGTGTGAGGAAAGCCCCCCAGGCAGATGAGACCCCTCTGCTGGCTCTGGTTCCCAAAAACCACATGGCACTGGCAACAGCTACAGTGTGACCTAGGAGCTCTGTGAATATGGAGAAGTCATTGGTGAAGCCTCCAGCAATGTGGACCACTCTTCAGACAGCTCCTCTCCAGGATTCTTGCTGTCTCCACAAGGTTATTTTGGGTTTTCCAGCTCCACTGCAACTAGCCTGTTCCCATCATCCAGCTGTCCCCTGTACTCCAGTGACTCCACCAGCAATGACAACCCTCGCCCCAGTGAATGTCCCTCCTGCTTCAGAGACCAAAGCGTTGCAGGGCCAGATGGGCACAGTCCCCACCATATGCTCTTCTGGCAAGATGTGGGATACCTCAGGTTTGTAGGGTCCTGGTTGTACTCCATGCCTTCCCTCATCATTGCTGTGGGACACTCTGGGAACACAAGACCAGACTCAGCTGATGGGACAGGGTGCTAAACACAAGAGGCAGACAGGGCGAGGTGGGGGGAGGGTGGAGGTGTCCCAGAAATTTCCAAGGAAAAGGCAGAAGGCCCACAGGTGCACTGGTCAGAAGCTAGTTGAACACAGATGTTTAATGGACACTTTTCAGGGCAGAAAGGATGTTGTGACCCACACACTGATGGCCACCTCCTTGACACAACCACGGCTCTGGTCCCATCTTGGACCTGGCACACCAAAATGTTCCTATTGGCCTGGCACATCAGGTGGAAAAGGGAGATGTCATGGCATTGGTGTGTCTTCCAGGCTTGCAGTGGGGAGGGTCTTTGGAGAGGAGACCTGTGCCTTGGCTGTGGAAGAGAGGATGGGTGGGACATTCCCCCCATCTCATTGCAGGGTGGAGGTGAGGTTGCAACCAGGCTGCCATGGGTGCAACCCTAGTCATTGCACACCCCAGGCCACCCTGTCTAGGCCAGGCATACCAGGTGTGGAAAAGCTAAGGGCACTGTGGAGAAGGGGTCGGAGTGGCAGGGGCTGATGTGGGACCTGGGCATTCCAACAAGAATTCCCTGGGTCCCTCACCTGCAGGCTGGGTACATCTATCCACCTTAGGGCCACTGTGCATCAACCCTGACCAGCAAGTGCTTCATCTTTGCAGCTGACACACCAGGAGCTCAGCAATGCCTCTTCCACCTCTTCATTCCAAGTGCTAATGCCCCAGTGAGCTGGGGATGCCTGCTCACCATGCTGGGGAAGGACCAGAAGCCAATGGAACTGGTGTGGTACTGGAATGCTGAGCAGGGGAGAGCATCCCATAGGACCAGGGGGACAGGATGGGATGAGGGATGCAGGGGCACACTCTTGAGCGTCCGATCTTGACATTCCTGGGTGCTTTTTGTTCCTGCCTCTTCTTCCCACAGCGCTGTTGTTGGTATTAAATGGTTGATCCCTATGCTGCTGTGGGGCACTGGAACTGAAGGGCTGTTCTGGGCTCCGGGCTCACCCTATAACTACCCAGACCTAGCTCCAAGACTGGAGCACAAGCCCCACTTATCCTCAAGAGGCAGAGGTTGCTGTGTGTTCAGGTCCCTGGGGACAGGTTCTTGGCGGCTCCAGCTGCTGTCACCAGGGGGTGCTGTAGACTTGGGGCCCCTTTGCCCCATGGCATTCCCCAAACACTAGACCCCCTCCCACAGTGGGGTTCTATGGATGTTATCCCTCTCCCCAGTTACATCCCCAAACACTAGACTCCTCCCGCAAAGAGGTCTAGGGGAGAAACCTTGTGTGTCCCATAGTATCCCCATCACTGGACCCCTCCCCACAGTGTGATCAATGGGGGGCACCTCTGTGCCCCATGGTATCCCCAAGCGCTAGACCCTCCCCCCCAGCAAGGTCTATGGGGGCACCCCGTGTGCCCCATGGTATCCCCATCACTGGACCCCTCCCTGCAGCAGGGCCCGTGGGGGGTGAGGCAGTAGAACGATGCCTTGCCCCTCCCCCCTTCCCTCTCCCCAGTCAGAGACCCTCCAAAACCACATCCTCTCCCTCAACCAATCAGAGCCTGGCACCCATCCTCTTCACAGCCAATCTGAAGCACAGGCAGGGAAGAAGGCACTGTGGCCACCTCCCTGCCAGCCAGTCATCTGAAGGCTCTGCTCACAGGGAAGGGAGGGTGTGGTGGGTCTCTGTGGTGGGACCTGCCTTGATGCCCAAGATGGCAACTGGGATGAGGGCTATGGCTGGGGCTGCAGGTGGAGTGCGGTGCTGTTGGGGCGGGCAGCCAGGATGTAGGCGACGTTCTCTCTCAGGAAGCCAGGCCAATCGACAGTTCTGAGGAATAGAAGTGGGCTCATTTGTTGCCCCTACACAACTGCCCCCATACCATCCCCTCCAGATTGGGGGTGCCATCCCCACTGCCCCACCAACAGGTTGCCCAGGGCAGTGGTGGAGTCACCATCCCTGGAAGTGGCACTTTAAGATACGGTTTTGTGGGCATGGTGGTGTTGCGTTGACAATTGGTCTTGATGATCTTAGAGATCTTTTCCAAACGTAATCATTATATGGGCATGGTTTAGCATTGTGCTTGGTAGAATTAGGTTTATAGTTGGAGGTCTCTTCCAACCTTAATGATTCTATCATGGTCTTAGAAGTGTTTTCCAACATAAACGATTCTATGATTCCATGAATCTGATTCCATGGTGCTACAAATCTATGATTCCGTAATTCACTGAATCTATGCTTCCATGATTCTAACTGCCCCATCTCACCTGGTCTCCTGCTGCTCTGTGGCTGGCAGAATCTTCTCATGGCTCTTGCCACTGCCACTGCTGGCTGGGCTGCTTTCTGACATGGGTCCTACATGGCTGATGCTGTGGAGAAGCAGAAGGAGGAGGAGGGTGCCCTTTGTCCCCACTCCTTGAACCTCAAATGGCAGGTGCAGGGGGTTAGAGCAGGGGTTAGGGCAGGGCTGTGGGCTGCAGGTTGGCAGGGAATAGGAGCACCATTTGTGCACCCAATCCCTTATGCAGGTGCTGAGGTGGTGGCAGGAGCCCTGGTGGGGATGTTCCAGTACCTGACATTGCAGGACGGTGTTTCCTTTGGGTGCTTGCGGAACCAGCTGTGCCGGGCCTGGCGGCACTCACCCTCCCCTATGAGGCCATCGTTGTCCTGGTCCAGCACCAGGAAGGCTGCCCGTGCCCGCTCCCGCTCCTTGGCCGTCAGCAGCCGCAGCAGCGCGTTCTGGGGACACACAGAGAAGAACAGTGAGTGCTCACCCCATGGGATGCTCTTCCTGCACTGCCATGCCAAACACTGTGGAGTCTCACAGCCATAGATGCCATGGCTGTGGAGGCCAGCCCAGGTTTTCACCAACAAATGTAGGAGGCAACCCTGTGGGCCATTGCTGTGGGAGCTGGCCCATGGCTGTGGTAGCTGGTCATGGGTGCCACAACCACAAAGCAGAAGCCAGACCCAGGTGCTGTGACTGTGACCATGAGTGCTGGATCTACGTGCTATGGCAGTGAGTGCTGGCTATGAGACCCAGGCTTGGGTATGCAGCCATACCTGTGGCCTCAGCTTCTGCAGCAGCTGGATGGACTCATGGGAGAGGAAGTCATGCCACTCGATCTGCCCCTTCTTGTTGGGGTCCAGGGCAGAGAACTGCAGGGCTGCCTGCTCCTCCTGTGCCTCAGCCATAGGACACTCAAACTGCTGCTTGTGCACCTGGTGCTTGTAGCGCAGGAAGTCATCCAGGGTCAGGCAGGTCTCTGTGGGAGACAGATAGGCTGTGAGGTGCCTCCCCAACCATCTCCAACATACCAGGAACTGCCATGGGGCATGTGTGCACCTGGAATGATCTTGCAGTTCTGCAGGGTTTCCATCAGGCTGTACATCTCTTCCTCTGTCAGCAGGAGATTGAGGTTGTCCTGCAATGGGGGCAGAGAGAAGCTGTGGGGCAGAGGCACAGGATGGGGGGG
>VZRI01008982.1:33730-55481 GCA_013397515.1 Upupa epops
GGGGGGGTACCCCACTGTGCAGCAGCAGTGGAATCCTTTGGATGCGTGTGGGTGCAGAGAAATAGTGGTGTGTCACACAGGGGCGCTGCAGTGGGGTTTTCCACTTCCCAGCACTTTGTGTGCACCCTAGCTCTACCACAGCTCCTCAGGTGCCTGGCAGCACATCCCCATGTGCAGTGTCCCCCACCAAAGTGCTGAGGGGCTGGCTGCTGGGGTGGGGAGAGGGCTGTTCTTAGCCCAAGGTGGGCAACAGAAGCTGGAGATAAACAGGTCTGCCATCACCCAGAACCAGACTGTGGCACAGACCCTGGTTATGTCTGCATGGGTTATAGTTCCTCAAGGAGCGCCCACCACCCAGTGGTGTGCCCCATGCTAGGTACTCACACAGTAGTAGCAGCTCCACCCTGTCTCAGTGTGTGCTGTCTCAGTCACCTCCACAGCACTGTCGTTCTGCAGATAGCCCATGCGGCGCAGGCAACCATCGTGGTACACCCGGCTGCAGACACGACAGGGGAAGAGGCTCTCGGCTGTCCACACCTCACAGATCTCGCACATCTCATCATTGGTGACCTGCAGGAGTGGTGGGCAGCTGCTCAGAAGGGTTGGTCTCTCATGCTGGGGACCAAGGTGATAATTGTCAAGGCTGTGGTGGAGATGCTTCTCATTGTGGGGCAGAGGGGGTGGAATGGTGGGGTTGCATGAAGCTGGAGTAGGGACTAATGAGTGCTGGAGTCACAGCAAGAATAGCTGGTAGGGTTACATCAGGATGGGTGGGTTTGTGAGGATGAGTGAAGTGTATAAGGGTCCAGCTGTAGGGTTTGTGGGCCTGTGAAGTTGTAGGTTCTCTGGGGCACAGGTATGGACACAAGATTTCTAAGGTTGTAGCTTCTATGGTCTTCGATGCTGGAGTGTGAGTGGTGAAAGTGCTGGTTTGTGGATTGGCTTGCTGTAGGTGTTGGTGGATAAGCTGTAAGGCTGTAGGTAGGCAGGAGGGTAGGCTTGTTGGGGTGGATGGATGGATGGATGGATGGATGGATGGATGGATGGATGGATGGATGGATGGAGGGATGGATGGATAGATGTGTAGTGTCATGGGTGTGGGTAGATGGGCTGTAGGATTACAGGCATGGGTGGATAAGCTTTAGGCTCACAGATGGGCTATAAAGGTCACAGATGTGAGTGGGCAAGCTGAGTTGTAGTCTGGCTGTTTGTGATCTGACAAACACCTTTGTGTGTGATGAGAGATGAGTGGGAGATAATCTTTCTCTTTTCCCCAAAGCTGGAGATGTCTTTGACCAGCAGTGACTTCTCCTCTCCAAGACACACCAGGGTCCCTGCCAAGGACATCTGTCCAGTCCACCCTCTTCCTGCATGGCATCTCCATGTACCTGTCCCCCCTCTCCCTGCCTCTGCCCCACTGAGCCATCTCTGTGGGTCTTTGCCATCCCCAGGAAGACTGCCTGATGGGCACCAGGAATAGTTGTATGGCCCTGGACTGTCCCCTGTGCCTCTCCAGTCCCATTCCCATGCCTTCCTCCCCATCCCTATGCTTTGCTTGCCTGCTCCCGCTGCTCCAGGCTGATGTCTGGGGGCTCATCATCATGCAGCTCCCGCTTGGGACGGATGAAGGTGGGTGGTGTGAACCTATTGGCTCGGTCAAACTCTTCTGGCTCCACACCCCGGCCATCCCGCAGCCGTTCCCAAGCTGCCTTGCTGGTGCTGCTCTCCTCTGGCTGGGAAGGTCCTGCCGATGCCTCCTCCTCTGCCTCCTGCACCACCTGCTCCAGCGTCCCTCGGCGTGTAGCCCCCTCCTCTGCCCGCCGCCGTGTCGATGGTTGCTCCCGCAGCCCATCCTTAAAGGCTGACACAGCCAAGCTGACTTTCTGCACCTTCTCCACCGTCTGCCGCCTGGACATCAACACCCCCATGGCTCTGTGGAGGGAAGAAATATGCTAAGGCTTCAAGGCATGATGCTGCTCCACACACTTACACCACCTGTTCGTCATCCCCAGGAAGGTGTCACAGTGGTTTCCTCCAGCTGCACAGGCAGCAGCTTAGGGCTGGGGATCCTTGGATATCTTGCACTGGGTCATCCATGGTGTTCATGGCGAGGTGGACCTGAACCAAATGGACACCTGGCCATAGAGGGTCTGAGTGTTGGTGGGGGAATGGCAAAGCAAGCAGGGAGATGTTTGAGAGCACCCTGCATTGTCCATCTTTTCTCTCCAGACTCTGGCTTAATAAGAACTGCATCCTTCCTACACCATGTCAAGTAAATCCCAGAGGGACTGGGAGCAGCTGGAACCCTGCCTATTGCATCTGTCTCCTTTATGCCTTGGAGGAAATTGCTTTGGCCAAGGATGGGAAATACCCTCCCTGCAGCTCTGCCTCTGCCTGCGTAGGGCACAGCAGATCTGGAGCTGTCTTCTCACCTTCCCTAACTCTCTCTTCACCCTCAGCGTCACATGCTCGTGTTTGTGTGTGAACTGCTGCCTTGATCCCTGGGCAGCCTGCATCCTGCCTTAAAATGTGGTTCAGGGATGGCTCACAAGCAAGGAGCCATGAGGAGAGGCTGGGCCAGCTAGGGCTTTGAGGGTGCAGGCGGGTGGAGGGTTGGTGGTGGCTCTGAAATTTGTGGATCCCAAGGAGAGGGTTTTGCTACAGGACTGAGGGAAGATTACTGTAAGGTAAAACACTGAGGGCAAGGACAGTGCTGTGGAGAGGTTGAGGCAGGCTCTGTCTCAGTAGGGATGGAGCCCAGGAAAGCAGAACTTGGTCTCCAGTGGCATGGGGCATGTCATCACCGCATGTGGGTCTCAGCCCCGTTGGGGTTATGTTATGGAGGATGCTGCAGCCACAGACAATGCCAGCTGGTGCCCAGGGACTTAGCAACATGGAGGGAACATGTCAGAGCAGCCATCTCACACAAGTCTTGGCAGGGAGGTCCTCGGGCATCAAGATAATGAGCAGCACAGGCATACACATGGGGTCTTACTGCTTCTGGAGGTTGTGTTGCTGCAGGCACTGCAGGGGCCAGATGCCAGGGTAGGGCAAGGACAGCTGCTCCACACCAGTGGTGCTGGGCAGGGCATGCTGGCACCCCAGTGCTGCCCAAGCACACCGTGTGTTTTCCCAGCCTCCATCCACCACCGCAGGACCATCTGCATTAAGCTGGTGGATTCCCACGCAGGGAACTGTCTGTGCAACACGTGTGAGCCCTGTCCTGCATGTGGGGTTCCCGTGGTGGCCACGTGTGGATGCAGGCAGTTACACCCCTGCCTGGCTCAGGGCTGGTGCCCAGCATGCTGCAGCTCCTGTGGCTTTGCGAAGGTAGGAGTGGGGAATTGTTGGAGAGATGTGTCAAAGCCACAGCAACTGCATCCCTGTGGCTCCAGCAGCAGCAGGGAACATCCCTGGAGCCTCTTCCTCTTTCTTCATCATGCCACTGTGCCCTGTCCAGACAGCTCAGGGCCCCACTGACCATGGGCAGGACCAGCTCTGCTGCTGGGCAAGCAGCACTTGCTTGTGGCTCTGCCTGCTGTGAGCCGGGGATACTGTGGGGGGATCCCTCCTTCACAGGGCCCTGCATCAGAGGTGCTGACCAGACCCTCGCTCCACCCTGCTCTAAGTCTTGGATAGAAAGCTGGAAGAGAGGGCACAAAGGAACTAGAAACATGAAGATGAGCCAAAAGAGGGGTATAGGCCCTAGTCTGTTGCACACCAGGCTCTCCAGTAGCCACAGTGGTGTGCTGCTTATCCCTACATCATCTCCTCTGAGCACTGTGGGTCTCCAGGTGATCTATCCCAAGCTACCCTGTGTCATGATGGGACAGCCTGGGCAGCAGTGGGGGGACTGGTGTATGGGGCTGCTCTAATTCCCCCAAAATGAGCTTCTTCTGTGTGCTCACATTATGGTCACATCCCTGCCTCACACCACTGCTGGAGGATCCCAGCTTGCCTCCGTGAACTTTATCCCTTCCCAAGGCCACCCTACATGTATTCTGCCACAGTTGGTGCACTGGCTGTTCTGAGCCTGGAATCCAGACACTGTCACTCTTGTCAAAGCTTGTGTCTATTCTCAATCCAGCTGGGTTCTCTATCCCTGGTAGTGCTGCACGTCTGGATGCTGTTGGCCCATCCAGGGGCTAAACAGTCTCATCTCAATCTCTGTCCCCATACCCCACTCTCTTTCCATAGGTGCTAGTGCTCCCCAGGACTCTCCCCTGTTCGAGCCTGACTCATTGTCTCTGCAGGGTGGTCCACCACTCTGACATAGATCCTGCCCTGGGTCAGGTTCCTGTTGGATTTGAGTAATCCTTCCTCTCTCAGGGATGCTGGGGTGTGAGGAGAGTGGACCAGAGGTGCATTTGCCCCATAGCATCAGAGCAGCCCAAGCAGACACTGCATCAACACACATCCCCAGTGTCCCTGGTGCTGTTTGTGGCCACCCACCAAGATGCCTGGTGGTCAGAACCCAGTGCCACTGCCCATTTCACATGGTGCCAAGGCACTGGGGCCTCAGCTTTGCTGCTGAGTACAAATCTGGGGATATTTTTAAGTTGCCCCCAGAGAGGAGCTGAATCTGGGCATGGGCTACAAATGCCCAGTTCTACCAAGCCTTGCTGGTACCAGGGTCTGTCACATCGGGTGGTGGGCATTTCCCACCCTCTTTCCCTCCCTTCCCTTGCCCTGACACCCCACATTCCTGCCCTGTTTACTGAGCAGCACCTGTTCCCTGTGCTGTTCTGATGGGGGTTTGCTCCTTGCTGCTTCATCTCTGCAGGAAAACATGGAGTACTTCCTCCCCCTAACACCTATGGACTCATTTTTCCCAGTCCCACGTAGCTCATTGCATGGGGAAACTGAGGCACAGAGGCAGGGCTAGTGCAGCTGGAGCAAGTATTGTCCTGTTTTCAGAATTTTGTCGTTGGCACTGGGGAAGAAGGAAGCAGGCAGAGCATCCCCAAGGAAATAGAGCCACCAGACCCGGCATCATTCCAGATCCTGCTCAGCTCCAGACCCTGCTTTTTCCCATGGCAGGGGAAGCAGGGAGCACCCGTGGCTCATGCTGGAGTTAGAGTGCTGGGTTTGGCTGCGGAGGAAGTGGGTGTGGGGTGGGATGCATGGGAGGATGTATCATGGTACAGTGGGGGTGTTGTGGTGGCTGGGAGTGCAGGGTGGATATGGCGAGGAGCATTACAGGGTGGTGGTGATGTGAGGGCTGCACATGTTATGCGATGGAAGTGTTATGGCATAGCTGACGACGCAGAGTGGAATTTAAGGCCTGGGAGCAGGTGTGCAGGTTGAGGGTGTTGCAGTGGCTGTGGGGTGTAGTGTCTTGGGTGCAGCAGCTGGGAGTGTGTGGGGTGGTGGATGTGGCAGCTAGGTGTGTGGGATAGGTGTGTTTCGGGGGTGCAGGTTGGGCTGTCTTGGTGCCTGGTGGTGCCATGAGGAATGGGTGGTGCAGACCTATAGATCCCACAGGGTTGGTTGTTGTCTTGCTCTCTGACCTCACTCAATATGCTTGTTGCCCCATGGTTCAAACTCCAGCCAGCAAGCCAAGGGCCAGTAGGCACTTGGGTCGGTGCATGCCATGACCAATGTCTGTGGCAGCTCCTGCCCCCACCTTCAGGGGGATCCATCAGGGGTGTACCAGTAGCAGGGCCCTTTCCTAGGCTCTTCACTAGCAGAAGGACAAGCCTGGTCCCCTAGGCCTCCTCCCCACCCTTGTCAGGCTTCCCATGCTTTTCCCCTGCAGCACTGTGCCTTTCTGGAGCAGCATCAGGGATCTGCAAGAGCCGGAGCAGGGAGCACACTCTGGAGACCCCATGACACTCCGATCCCAAGGTTTTGTCTGAAGGGCACCAAGCAGGGATGAAAGGAGCTGTCATGGCTCTGGCACAGCCCTTCTCACCCTGCCAGCTGTTGCCTGCCTGGAGTACGGGGGACCAGGCAGTGTGGGTAGCAGGCTCTGCTTGGGGGTCTCCACATCCCACCTCCTTTTGCTGACTGGAGGTGCCCAGAGAGGTCTGACAACACCCTCTTGTCCAATCTCCCTGGCAGATGGCACGTGCTGGGACTGTGGCACTGCTGGGGCTGCTGCTGTGAGGTGACCCAGTTGCCGTGGGCTAGCCAGGTCTGTGTCTGGTGGTATGTTTCCCACCCTCTTCAGGGTTCTGGGGTTCCTGGGGAAAGTCTGGGGACGTGGCTGGAGTCACAGCTTTGTTGTATCCCCCCACCCTTGTGGACACTGAGCCGGTGGCTGCTCTCCTGCTGGATCAGGCTGCCCATCCTGCCGCACCATGGCAGATTTTATAGGTGTGTCGCACATTTCCCTCTCCCAGAGAGGGGATGAAAATGCTGTGACAGCAGAGTCCCTCTCCCTGCAGCAGCCAGCTCCAGCCCAGCATGCCATTTCCCCTCCTTGTCTCCCTCCTCACGCCCTCTCCCCAGCACCTATCCAAGGACCCTGATGCCTGGGCAGGACCCTCCCACCCCATCCACATCTCCACTCCCAGACACCCCATCCCATGAGCTCCAGGACCCCGGGGGCACCAGGATGACCACCCATGGGTGTCTTGACCTGTGGGCAGCCCATGCCAAGCACCGATCAAAGTCCCAACGGTGACAAAAAAGACACTTACCAGGGTCAGTGTCCGGGTCCGTCTGGGGAGCAGCAGTTCTAGAAAGCAGTCCATGTGATGCCCATCATCGCTGTCGCTGGCCACGACCCCTTCTCCACTCACGGGTGCTCACTGCACCCTGTGCCCTGCAAGAAGATCCCTGCAAGGGACGGAGCAGTGGGGCTGGTGTCTGGGGGAGCCAGAGCCCTGCACTTGCTGCTGGAGGATGCAGGAGGCAGCGAGATGCTGAGTGGATGCCTGTGTCTAGCACGCACACACACACACACACACACACACACACAAACACACAAGGAGGAAGCAGGGAGCTTGTGACTGAGGCTGAGCAGATGCAGCCTGGTTTGCTGTCCCTGTACCAATTGCTGCCTGAGCTGTGTTAAACAGCTCACTGAGACATGGAGCATTTTTTTAACCGGGCTGACGTTGGCTGGGAGATACCAATAAAAGCTTTCCCTGCATTTCCTCTGGACCCTGGGGCTGAACCGCCTTTCTTCAAGAAAAACCTCAAGGACTACAGTGATGGGGCTGCATCCTCCTGGGGAGGGAAGGTCTTCACTTCCCACCCACTAGGTCTTCCCTGCACCCAGCACCCTGGTCACAGGCTACCAATGACGGCTTTAGCCTGGTGCTGGCTGGTTAGTGTTGTGGATTGCCCTCCTCACACCACAGTGCAGAGGGGCCACGGTGACTCCTGGCTACGTGCAGCTCTGTGTGTAGCCCGGTGCAATGCAGCACCAGGGGTTTTGATTCTTTTGTTCCTCGGGACTAGATATTGCCTAGGTGCCCACTACAGGGCTGCAGTGGAGCAAGGACTCTCACAGGGTGGAGAGGGAGGAGATGGGGCAGGTGGGAGCAGGCTGGAGAGGAAGGTACAGCCCTGATGCAACATTTATTGTGGTGGGATATCTCTTCCAGCTCTATACCCAGCTGTAAAGCAGCTCCTTAGCAGCCCCCTAACACATGTCTGGGATGGGGTACCACTGACTGAAGTGGCTATGTTTTCCCTTTAAAAACCTACCAGCTGTACAAGAGGATGATTTAGAATTCAAGAGCCTCTGATTTCTAGAAGCAGCTTCCATCTGGGCCTGGGATGAGCACTGAATGTTAGAGCACAGGGGACTGCACAGTGGAGATGGTTGGAGAACTGCCTTGCCCCATGGCCAGGCTAGATGCAGCAGGTCCTCTCCTGGTGAGGGGAGGGGTGTGCTCTGCTCAGCCCCACCATACCGCTCCAGTCCCAGGGATGCTGCTGGGGGAACCCCACACCCTAACCTGACATCTCAACCGTGCCAGCCCCTGTGTCCAAATGGGGTAGGGCCTGGCTTGCTCAATGCAGAGCTGCCAGCCCCACGTTGGAGCAGACACATGTGCAGTGACATATGTCTGCCTTGGCAGAGCCACGGTGAGCAGCAAGGGGAGGTCTCTTCCTATGCAGATAGTGTGGGGAGTGTGGGGTGAGAGACAATGGAGGAAGGACTGTTCCCGTTCGGTGTCTGAAGCCTGCTGGATCCTGAAAGATGGACAGCACCATCCCTGGGGTCTTCTTCACCTCTGAATGGGCCTTTGCTGGACCCAGCATCGGAAGTCCCTGCAATGCTCTGCCTCCCCAGAAGCGAGCAGCTAGGGCAGGTCAGCATCAACGGTGCTTCCAGCACCATAAGCCAGGCAGGTTTGCCCATGTCCCTGACTGCTGCTCCTCACGCTGTGACAGTCCTCCATAGGCTGTGGGCATCAACTCTGCACCCTCAAAATCAATCTTTCCATTACAGACCCCTCCCACTCCCATACATCTCGGCTAGAACTGAGCTGAGACTGTCTGCAGTTCGTGTCACATGCAAGCAGAGGCAGGGAAAGGCAGCATCTGGGCGTTGTGCCTGGAGCTGATCCACAGCTCCCTTCCTGTGAGGTGGAGATGCACAGAGCCATGCTGCAGACAAGATTTATCTGCTTTGTGCTTGTGGCTGTCAGGTCCTGTCTTGCTTCACTCCATCAGCTGCAGGAGCCTTACAGAGAGGTTCTGCTTACCTTGTCCCGACCCTGGGTGTCTCTCTATGCTTTATCCTTCTCCAGGGATGCTTTGCTTAGGGGAATCCCTTTTTGCATTTTTTGCCCTGGGGAGCATGGAAAAGGTGTTGGAAATGTGCTGGGATGCATGGGGGGTGGAGAAAGTGGAGGCAAACTGTAAATAAGGCAAGAGGAAAACACATCTGCAGGCAAACCCTGGCCCTGGAGGATTGGGGAAAGAGTGAGATAGTGAAAGAGGAGAGTAGCGGCAGCCTCCAAAAGCTTTAAGTGTCTCGGCAATCACAGTCCTGGCCTGGTATGCTGGTGTCTGTGTTCCTGGAGAAGCAAAGGCGCAGAGAAGCCTCAGCCCTACTGATGCTCAAGCTGAGGGGCTTGAGGTTCCTGCTGCCATTTCCCCTGGTGCTTTGCAGTTCCTTATGTAGTACAGCCAGGCTATACCCTCACAGCAAGGCTCCACAGACAGAGGAACTGAGCCTGGGCAGGGGATGGCAGCTCCTTGCCAGCCCTTGGGTGCACCAGGGTCCACCTGGTAGGTTTCTTGTTCCAATCAAAGCAGAATCACAGCCCATATCAGCTTCTGCAAGTGCACTCAGCAGCCTCCATCCCAGGCAAGATGCAGGATGCATCTCTGGCGAAAAGGAAGACACAATCCCTCACTTCTCTGAAAAGCCAAAGTGTCTGGATGTCCATTGGAGCATCCGTGATGGCAACAGGCTGGGAAAACTCTTGGCAGAGCCGGCAGCGCTGGGCTGCTGGAGGAGGACTGCTGGGGCGGAGGTGAGAGCTGAGCTGCAGTGGGAATGTGCATTTTCGTCAGCTCTCCCTTCCCTCAAAAATCTCGCATGACGCCCGCGTGTAGGTCACTGGCTGCTGCAGCGACGCGGCGTGTGGGCTCACCATCTGCTCCTGAGCCTGGGAACACCGCCTCGTCCTGCCCAACACAGCCTGGATCCTGCCCAGCCCCTGGCCACGAAGCCACCAGCACCCTGTGTGGTGGGACACAGAGCAAAGGGGTTGCACTTTGGTGCGGGAGAGACACGAACTTTTGGCTCCTGCCAAGAAACAGGAGCATCATCACCAAGGCGCCTGCGTGAGCCGGCATTGCTGCCAGTCAGCGGGGGGCGATGCAAAAGAGAACCTGTCAAAATAGCAAGATATCTTTTTTCAGGAGATTACAAGTTTGGCTGATGAAGATAATAGTGTTGATGCGCTGCAGGGAGGGTTCAGAGAGGCATTGGCTCACCTCACAGCAGCTAGTTCAGGAGGAAAGGATGAGCCCAAGTCAGCGTGAAATGGGATAAAAAAATGGGCTGCCTGATGGGCTGCTGTGTTAGATGGCAGGCAAGGAATGTCAAAGCATTGCCTGTCACCAGGAACGAGCAGTACAGGAGAGGGAGAGACCATGCAGTGCTGACTTGGCCTATGTCATCCAGATTCCCATGGGCACACATCTCACTCATGGGACCAATCCCAGTTGCAGATGCGATCTCTCTCTACTAGCACCCAAGCAGAACATGTCCTGATGCTGACTGCAGACAGCAGTTCTCAAGGCCACCTGCTGATGGCTGTCCATCATGCCCATGTAAAGTCCTCTGTCAGTGCCCCTGGATGTCCACAGCAGCTGTCTGTCACACCTCCTTTATCACACTGACCACTTGGCTATTGGTCCTCACAAGCTTCAGCTCCTAGCAGCCAGAGCCTAATGAGGGGAGAAGGGATGTGGCCCTTTACTTTCCTTCTCCTACTCATGTCACCATCGATGGTCCCATTCCACAATGTGTGAGTGTCTGCAGTGTTGATGTCATTGCAGCTGTTGATGTGGTGGGACTGCTCTGTGGCTCCTCTTCAGCCTGACATAATCTCAGGGATGGTAATGGGGACAGGGAGGAGGGTGGCATGACCTGGCTTTTCCCCTACCCTCAGTGGCCAGGGTGCACTGAGCAGGAGCTGCCAGATGGTGCCCAGCATGGACACAGCCCCTTCTTTGGCATGATCAGCAGCCGTGTGGTAAGAAACAGAAGTAGGTTACGACACCACGGACACTGGCTGTGCGCCTCGAGGCCATGGCACTGGGTCTGCTTGGAGTTCTCCCTTCCTGGGGTTGGAGCACAGAGCTCCCACACAGCATAATTACTGAACAGCCATCAGGGTGCAAAGGCTGGCTCTGCCTCCTCCTCATCAGCTTTTGCAGCATCAAAAAATCCTCCAGTACAAAAGCTTGGAGAATCTGCCTAGTGAACCTATCTTCAGCTGCACAGCCCTGCAGAACCTTGGAGTTTGCACTGGAAGGATGTGATAGCTGAAATCTGAGGTGGGGCAGGGACAAACACTGGTTTGCATGAGAAGGTGCCTTTCCTTTCCCCAGCTGCTAATTTAGGCAGAGTCCCCACTCTGACCCAAAGTCTCTTCTTGGGGCACAAGTATATTGTGCTGCCCAGGAAGGTTTCAGCTCTGTCCAGAGCCCTGGTCTGGTACCAAGACAGGCTTCTCTCCTCATCCTCATGTATGTCTGATGCAACCCTGCCTCATTACCACGCTCCCCCCATCTATTAGGCTGAAGCACAATGGGCCCAGATCTGCTGGATATGCAGCTCTAAGTGGGCAATGCACCCCACCAGTTCTGCAGCTGATGGAAAGAGAAGACCCTGCCTGCACCCAGCCCATGCACCTTCTTGCTTTTCCACTTCCATGTGAGCCCTGTCTATGCATTACTCTTCACTCCTTGCTCCTGTTCTGCAGCCACAGCTTGGATATTGCTTCTTCCCTGTACAGGGCTGGGCTCTGGGGAGCCTCATGGAGAACTCTAAGTGTTCAACACGATGCTACCTTGAGCAACCCTTTACCTACACTGCTCCTCCACAGGGCACTTTCAATCCCATGGTACGGGGTCAGACTGGTGGGATTAGGATTTGGTCGCACTAGGATTTGGGAAGGGGACACTGCAGAAGGATGTTGTCTGGTAGTGCGAGTGGATGTCAAAATGTCCCTTGGGGGGCAGGGATGAGGGGAGCAGGGAAATGAAGTGGGTGGAAGGAAGCCAACAACCCAATCTGCTTCAGGGAACATGTCCCAGCATCTGGGATGTGTGGGAAGGTCACCTTTGTGACCAAGGACAACTGCCTGGGCTTATCCTGAACTGTCCTTCCTGGGGGGTGGTGGGTGCCTGCAGAACAGCTGAGCCATGGAGCTGCAGGTCTTTTTACCCCATCTATGCAGCTGGCAGCTTGCCAGGCTGGGCCCTGATGAGATGAGGATGCTCCCTCCTGACAGAGCCAAGCACTTTAGAGCTCTCTAATCTAGGAGCACTCTTGCAGGCATTAGCTAAACGACCCTCTTCACAGGACCACTCCAGCCAGCTCCCAGCCAACAGCTGTTGTCCCTGAGCCTCCACCTGCCCAGAAAAAGTCAAGGTCAGACATCATGGTTCTCCAGCGACTGATACACCCTTGCCCTAAGCAAGGACACAGCTGCATCCAAACGATGCAGCTGGTGTGAGGACTTGGCCTCCAGAACACTGTGGAGGACAGGATGAGAGCCCTGGGACTGGAGATGGGGGTTGAAGCTGGTGTGAGATCGTTGGGACCATGCAACATTTGCAGCTGCAGTTTCCTAGCATCAGCCCCATGGTGCCTTGCATGGGACATGCTTGTGCCCATCAGGGGGCAGGGATAGGCCAGACCTCCCTGATGACCACCCTGCCAGCCTGGCTGCCCCTAGCAGCATTGTCCACCCCTGTGCCCTGCCTTTGTGGGACCATCTCTGCCGCAGGCTGGTGGAGCATCCTCGTAGAGTAGATTTTCAAGTGCAGTGGAAATTCCTAATGAGGGTCGACTTAAGTAATCGGGCTGTCATGGGGATGATTGCTGCCTTCCGGAGACGAGGGGCAGAGGAGAGGAGAGGANATAATTGTGTGTTTGGGGTTTCAGGCAAGAGCCCCAGCCTGGTGTTGCCATACCAACCATATCAGCATCACTTTCAAACACTTACCAGGCAGGGTTGAAAAGCAGGGAGGGGCGGAGGGGAGTCTAAAAGGGCTGTCTGTGATTCTTTCATTACACAGCATGGAGTCCTGCAGGGCAGAAAGCTCTGATTAAAACGTCTCTTGCTGGGATCCAGAGGCTTTTTGGGGAAAAAGAAAATACCCCTGCTTGCTGGAGCCAGTCTGAAGCACTGCTGGTTGTAGGATCATTTTGGTTTCTTCAGCAGGGTGGAGGGAGGGCTGTGAGAGAGGTGTGCCCAGAGCAGGCAATGTGGTGATAGGTGCTGGCCTCAGGGACCCTCCATACCCATACTAGCTGGGCTGGGGTACAGTCAGGTGATGCAGTGGCTCAGTGGAGAAGGGAGAAAAGGTGCCTGAGAAGTGATGTGGGACAGATCTTACAGCTCAGAGAGTCTGGACCCTGCTTGCCCCCAGTCTGGTGTCTTTCCGGGGTATGGGGCAGGACCCCACCACTGGCAGCACTGGACCCCTCTGGCACATCCTTGCCTTGCTTTCTGCATCTGGGTTGTGTGTGCCCCTTGATCCCAGGCTGTGCTCTAGTCCCTCCCCTCTCTCTCTTCCAAATCCACCTCTTGTCCACACTTGGCTCTTCTGGATCAGGCCTCTCCAATACCTCCTGCCCAGCCAGACAGGCTCTGGACTGCTTTTCTTTGCCAGCACCAAGCCCTCCTTCACCTCCTTACACCTAACCTTCCTCTCTGTGACTGGTGAGGTGCAGGCAAGGCTGCTGCCCCAGGGAGGGGGAAAGAAGAAGGAAATGTGTTCTCTCTCATGTTCCCCCAGCTTCCTCTACAAACCCACTCAACAGATTAACATTTTATATGCTGAGCTATGCTAGAGCCCAGAGCACAGCACAGTTTGGCAGATTTCAGTCAAAGGTGAGCTACGTCATGGGCAGGAGGCACTGGCTACTGCAGGGACACACGACATAGGGAGAAGGGAGGGAGGATGGGTTTAGGGAAGGATGATATACAAGGAAACTCAGTTTTTGAGGGTGGTGTGGCTTTTTTGTTATCCTGGCTCATGGAATGGCCATACGTGGCATCTGAGTGCCTCTGCCCAGCTCCTCACCATCCTGGTGTCTGCTGGCTGGGCTCATGCAATCAACCAAGCAGTGTGTTGAGCCTGGTGGCCATTGCCCTGGCTTTGGAGGAGAAGCAGCCAGTCCCTTCTGCCTGCTCACTGCTGAGTCTTCAACACACAGGACTGCTTCTCTTCTAAACCTCTGCTCCTCCTCCACTACTGAGTGAATTGCTTCATCCCTTGCATACTGGCAGTGTGGCTCAGCTGTGAATCACCATGGGCAAGACTGTTCCTCAGGGGTTTCTTGGTCTCAGGAGAAGACACCATGCTCTCCCCTGGCTATGCACCTCCTCCATGGCCACCCTCTGCTGCTCAGAGCTCCCAGCTCTCTGGATACCAGATCTCACCAAGGCAAGGGGGTGGAGGAAGCCAGAGGGCTGTTTCTCTTGCAAAAGCTCTCTCACTGTTCCCAGATATCTACATAAGCCCTGTATATGGATTCCCATCGTGGAAAATGAGCATTAGCCAGCACCAGCACCAAGGCTGACTGCTTACCCTTGCATGGAGGGCTGCAGTGACACATGCCATGCTTGATGACCTGGGGGACACTGCCCAACCCACAGCTTCTCCAGCAGCTTGGGGGTCCCCTGGGAATTCTCTAGTCAGCAATAAGAGCTCAGGCTTTGCTGGGAAAGCACTGAAATCATCTGGTCTTTGCAAACATCCATGAGAGAGCTCAGTGGGCAGTTAGCTTGATGCCAGGCCTTGGCTTATCAGCCTTGCTGAGCATCTCTGAGTGGTCCAGATGGCTTTCAGTTTGCACAGTGCAGCCCTGGCAGCTTGTGTCTGCTGCAGATACTGTGCAGGAAGACCCCGTACCTTCCTTTTGGCACCCCCAGGAGCTGATGTGCTCAACAAATGTTACTGGGAACCACTCTGAGGTTGCCAAAGGGCACCGGCAAGGCAGGAATGAAAATCCTCCTGCCCTAGGCTATGTGCATTCTCCCAATTGCTTCCAGTTCTGTTTTGATGGAGAAATTTTTCAGGTGTTTGTGGGATGCTCTGTGCCATGGACTGCACCTGCTGGGAGCACTCTGGGGTATCTTGCCTGAATCTTGCTCGTTCTTTATGGCTTCCCAGCTACGCACAAAGCAGCAGCAAGGAGCTTGGACAAGAATTGGTGGTGTCCAGGACAGGTTGCATCCTCCTGTCTGTTGCTTGTGCTGCCATGTTCTGCTGTGAATATCATGGTTTGCTCTGCATCCTCTCTGGGTGTCCTTTTGATGGGGAGAAAACGCTAGGCCATTATCCTGGGCTGTTTATCTCCTGCAGCTACAGGAGACAGTGGCCAATGTGACCTCTATGCAGCTGGTGGTGAAAGGCTATGTTTTGTTCCAGGTCCCTGTATCCTGCCCTAGGAATGCACAAGCTCCTGTGCAGCACCTTTGAGCCTCAGAGAGCTGGGCATGGAGTGTCTTTCCAGGCAGCTCCATCCACAAGTCTTATGTCTGCCTGGAGCCTCTCCAAAGGATTGATTTACTGTAATTCCTCTGGAAAGCAAGTTTTGTGATTGCTAGCCTGGAGATCTCAAGCTGGACTTAAACAACAGGATCCTAAAGAGGCCATGAATAATTGAGGCTAATAAATATTAATAACTAGCCTGCATGGTGGCAGGGCATGTAATTGTACCGAGCATTCTGGAAACACAGCTCTGCAGGCAAGTGTGTGCTCCCAGCAGTGCTGGGGCAGAGCCCAATTAACGCTGATGCTGCTGGGCCATACAAAGCTCTGGGGGGCTACCAGGCATGCTGTTCTCCCCTGGGGCTAGAGGTGGCCAGCAGTAGAGGATGCTGTCCATGATGTATTTTAACCTTTCATTACCTGTTGAACCTAAGGAGAGTTGCAGCATCCACTCATCTTTTGTCAGCAATGTCTTCAGTCTCTTAGCTGTCCTCATCCCTCAGGGATCCTGGAGGACCTAGGACACATACTTTAAAAAAGTAGTGCCTGCCTCTGCGTAGAAGTCAGATGGAGGTATGCTCCAGATTTGAGTCAGTCTGTGGATGCTCCTTGCTTTTTGTCCCCAAGGACCGGTGTACCCATCTGTGACCAGACTTGATACAGGGCTGTCCCATGCCTTACAAAACCCAGTGTACTGCAAAATCCATCTCCCAGGGCCAAGTGACAGCAAGAAGGTACAGTCTCATCTTCGTATGACCCACCGAACACTCTGCAGTTTGGGAGCAGGTGGATTAAGTGAGTGAAGACACAAATGATGGATGGCATATACGTGTATTTTCTATCTGTGGCAAGGCAGTGATGGGGAGTTTACATGGCCACCTCTGTAGGCTCAGCAGGGCCAATCTGAACTTGTCAGTCAAACCCTTGCTGAGCTGCACCATGAGCCATCTGTCAGACCTCGTGCACATGTAGGATCCTACCCAAGGTAGCTGAGTTTTGTTGTTTGCTTTTTTTATGACACAGCCCTACTTCTCCTCCTGGGGTGCTTTAGACCCTCAGTGAATCACATGCCTGAAAAAACACTCACATATGTGGCTTTGCTGGTGCGTGTTCAAACCCAGCATTTCCCAGGCCTCTGCTTTTCAAGGCAGAGGAGGAAGAGAATTCTAGAAGTGCTTGAATGGAACAGTTCAATCTGCAAAGTCTCAGCAGTGCTGTGAGCAGGGTACAAATGTGTGCATGGAGATTGTCCTACAGCTGTCCAGATGGAAGGAAGCTTGTAGGCCTACCTGCCTCTTAGGACCATTGCTGGCTTTGCTCTCTGATGCTGCTGTTGTGACAAAGGATTCTACTTTGCATAAGGAGGAATGAGACAGAAAACCTTTGAGCTTATGGCAAGGACAGTTCAAACCATGGGATGTTGATCATGTTTTGCTCTTTGACAACAGGTGCTTGGACAGTTAAAAAGACCTGTGAATGCCTGGCAAAGGTACCGCAAAGTTGTATCCCCTGTGGGAGCTTCTCCTACACTGAGTGAGAGTTTCTTTTCCCCGAGCTGCTTGGCTGCTCAGACTGCATCTTGAAAATGTGGTTTCAGACAATAACAGCTTGCAATTATGCAGTGCTTTCAAGACCAAGATATCCTGAATTTTGTTTTCGTCTTTGTATAAAACTAGCTGAGCCTGCTGTTGGGATGCAAAGCTCCAGCCTGCATGGAAATATCACAGCTGGTATTGCCCAGAACTTTGTGCTGGAGATGAAATATCTTGCAGGAGATTTTAGGGCATTGCTGATTGTCTGGGATCCAGTGCCTGGACTGGCCAGCCAAAGCAAAGGGGCACAGAGGCATGTTGTGATCTCTGACCTCTGTTTCCTGCTTTTTCTCTTGCTGTGTGGTCATGACAGAAAGACTGACTGGTGTTGGAGATTGTCCATTCAGGAGTGAAGTCAGACATGGCTTGGCAAGGATAAGTAGAGGGAGTGATAATAGCTGTAAGATTCATTATGGAGCACAGCACCTCAGAAAGCCAAGACTAGAGATGAGCACCAAGAGGCAGCACTGATGGGAAGGACCTGGGGATTATCATGGACGCTGGATTGAATATGAGCCAAGAGAGCACTCTCATTGCAGAAGAGGCAAACCACATCCTGGGCTACATTAGAAGAAGCGTGGCCAGCAGATTGAGGGAAGTTATTATCGCCTCTCCTTGGCGCTGGTGAGGATGCACAGATCACGGAAGCTGTTCTCAAGTAGCTCCAAACAGCAGCTCTTCCCCAGCTTCCTCTGCTGATTAAGAGACCTGAAAATACAGACGATGATACAGGGACTGCTGAAAGAGCAATTAGAGAGAACTGTGGTGTTATCCCAAGGCACCTGGTGCACTTGCTTGGGAAACACATTGTTGTTGTGGTTTAACCCAGGCCAGCAGCTAAACACCACGCAGCTGCTTGCTCATTCCTCACCAGTCCCAGAGGGATGCAGAGGAGATTTAGAACAAAAGGTAAAACTCATGGGTTGAGATAGGAACAGTTTAATAACCAAACAATAATAAAGAGAGTTATAAAAAATAATAACGCTAATAGTAATGGAAAGGAACATATCAAAAAGAGGAAGAAAAGAATCCCTAGAGAAGGCAAGTAATGCGTAGCGCAGTTGGTCACCACCCACTGACTGGTGCCCAAGCAGTGAACCAGTCCTCCCATTCAGCTTCCCCAGTTCATGCACTGAGTAGGACATTCTGTGATGGGGACTATTCCTTTGGCTAGCTCAGGTCAGCTGCCCTGGCCATTCTCCTCTTCAGCTTCTTGTGCACCTGCTTGCTGCCATAGCACAGGAAACTGAAAAATCTGTAACTTAGAATAAGTGCTACTTAGCAACAACTGAAGCATCATGCTGTTATCGGCAATATTCTCTCACCAAAACCAAAACACAGCACTGTACCAGCTATTAGGGAGGAAATTAACTCTTTCCCAGCTGAAACAATGTCAATAGTCTTCCTTGAAAGACCCACCTCATTCAGAGACATATGGGGAAGCAAGGGTCTTCACATGCAGATAGTAGCTTCTCTTCTGGGTGAAAAAACTAATGCAGAGCTTGGCTAAGAAGTGCCTGGTTTTTTGTTGTGGCTGCAGTAGGGCCAGGTCTTTCCCACTGTAAGTGAATATCAGGTTCCTGACCACCAGAGGAACCTGAATGTACTCAAGTTAAAATATACATATGTCAGTGGGACTTGACATGATGCATTCCAGAGTTCTGAGAGAACTTGCCGAGCTACTCCCAATGATATTTGAAAAGTTCCTGGTGGTTGTAAGAATGGAAACTCTGCATGCATCAGCTTTTAAAAGGGGTAGTAAGGAGGACCTTGGGAACTTCTTCCCTATCAGCCTCACCTCTGTGCCTGGGAAGACCAAGGAACAGACCTTCCTAAAAGATATGCTGGTGCACTGGAGGACAGGAAGGTGATTTGAGATAGTAAGCATGGCTTAACCAGGGGTGAGTCCTGCCTGACCAGTCTGGTGGCTTTCAACAATGGAGTCACTGCATCAAAGGACAGGATTTAATGTGTTTGGTGGATAACAAATTGGTTTGATGTTCACCTCATGAGAGTAGTGGCTTGTGATGGTGAGGTTGCTGCTATCCATTTATAAAGGATCTCATATACTCAGTCTTAGCGGTGGGGTGACCTGTAGCAAACTCCAACTACAACGTCATCTCTCTTTGCCTTCCCTTTAGTCCTCATCTGTGAACTCCTGGTTGAGTCCTCACCCATCTATCCATTCCCAGGCACAGTTCAGTATTCTTTAGCTAGGCACTGACATAGATGAGATCCTTCCCATCTCCCCTGGCTGTGCTTTCTAACCAAGGTACCCTTGTGTTATAACAGTCCAGTCACAGGAAGGAAACCTCCACATGTCTCTGTTGCCAATAAGATGATGGCCCTGCAGGCACATATATGTCTATATATCCTCTTGTTTATTATCCATGCTACATGTATTGACATTGAGATGTTTAAATTTGGCCCTTGACTAATTTACTAATCAGAATTACTCTGTGTTACTCTGCAGGTGTGTTCTGTCAATTTCTGGCCTTTCACAAGGTCCTGGACATCTGTGCTGATACTGGTATCAAACTGGAGTGGGATGGATTGAGGTTCCCGTCCTCAACATGGCATGCCTATGACTAAAGATGCTATTCCCTTTGTCTGAGTAGACCAGATTTCTCCAGTGAGTCCCATGGTCTAAGTAAAAAAACCTGGCTGTGGCACCAGTCCTGTAGTCGCATGCTGTTTGTCAGATTCAAGTGGCCATTTCAAATCTGCTCTTTGACTGTGAGGATTTTTCCTCCAAGAATTAACTTCACTCCCTGTGGTTGAAAGGAATCCACATCACTCTGGGGCTCTGACAACTGACTATACATGGAGTGCACTCACTGAGATGCATTTTGAGAGGCTCTAAGCTTGGTGACACTGGGAGAGGTGATTACCATACCATTGTAATTTCAGAGAGCAGGCACAGTAAGGCAAAGCTGTCAGGGAGGCACACACCAATGAGCCACTGGCATGACCATGCTGGTGACACATGGCTAGGGCAGATGTCCCAGCCACTGGCGTGGTCAAGCATGTGACAAGTGATTGGGGAGAACATCATTCAGCCGGGGACCTGGGATGAGCTGCATATCCTGAGGCACTTTTGCCCCCATCTTGTTCCTTCAGGGGTGATCTTAGAGCACTTAGATCAAAGCTTGGAGGCTTCCTGGGCTAAGCTGTGCTCAAAGACAGCTGCATGAAAGTGTTTTCCTTCTGTAAAAAGGCATAGTGACCTGCTTAGCTCTGCTGCTGGAGAGCTGGTCTGCAAGTTCAATTTGTTTCTGTCATACCTGTGAAGAATTTGGTAAGTTGCTTTTTAAGAATAAAAATGTATTGAGAGTGCTTACAGCTGATCAATACTATATTAAAAAATAAAAGAAGACCTATGATCACTGGATTGTTCAGCCAGGGGATGCAAGAATGTACAGTAAATAAAATGGTATTTGATCTAAGGCATCAGTTAAAGTGCTGATCTTTCTTTTTCATGAGATGATTCCAATTTTGATCTCTTTTTCAGGGGAGGAAGCCCTTGGAAGATCATGGAGTGCAGCTGATGATCCCTAAACCTGCAATTTATGCGACTGCTGTAATCTCTGCACAACTGTAACTGATGAATATGCATCATATCATTTCTATGCATAGCAGAAAAGTAACCTACTTTTGGTCTGGAAGCATCTTCCTGATGCTCTGTGCCCATGGTGAGACTAGTATTTCTGGCAAGGTAAAGATGCTGCAGGAAAACTCCTGGCCTTGGCTTTAAGACCACATGCATCCATCCCATGGGTGCTGAGCTTGCTGCTCTGTGCCTGCCCCCTCTTAAGACCCATTTAATGCAGAATCTGGGGGGCAGTGGCATGGCAAACTTCTAGGGTGGGATGACAACTTTCTATGGTGAGATGATGACCACTCAAGAGGCAGTCTGGAATTAACATCTTGGAGCAGAAATGTGATAGATCCAGAACTCCCAAGTAACACCCTAATAGGTGTTAATGGGAGTGAGGAATTGAATCCTGCCAGCTCATTAGTATGGGAAAAGGTGCCATCTGCCATGGCTGGCAGGCTCCCTACCACTGTTTTGGGCGGATCTCTTTCTGTAAGGAAGTGGGAAGACAAGACTGGTGCCCAGAAAGGTCCATGCTACTTTGCCTTTGACAGCCAAGAGACAATTCTGGAGAGCACTGACTTAAGACCTTCTCCTGGATGCAAAAATGCCTCAGAGGAAGAAGAAGTCCCTGCGTGGTCTCATTTTGTCCAAGAACTCTCAGCCCTCTCCAAACCGGCAAACAGGCCAGTGGGACTGTCAGCAGGACTGGCAGGAGAGGGAGCTTTAATTCTGCCTGTGCTTGTTTGAAAATTACCAAATTTTCAAATATTAGTTGTTTTGCTTTTATGCCGAAAAAGCATTTTATTTGAAGCTGGAAGTAGCTTTCCTAGCAGACCTCCTGTGTCAGTGCCTGGACTCTACAGGTGATAGGTGGACAGAGTCCTAAAGGGAAGGTACTTCCTCCTTCTTCTTTCCTTCCCTTCTTGTCTTGTCATCATCTTTATCTTGTCTCTTGCTCCTGCTGCCACATGTCTTCACAGACAGGGAGCTCCTCTAGAAGAAATCTCCCCTTCACCCCACAAGGGTGGTGGTGGAGGAGGGGGAATGGCACTCAACCCCCTTCCACCAAAGGGTGGAAGCCCAGCTGTAACTCTGCTGTGGGGGTAGCCATGGCCCTCTTTTGTATGGGAGCTCAAACGCAGAGAGGCTGAAGAGACAAGCCAGTTTCTGTGCCAGCAAATCTCCTTCTGTGGGGGTGAACCTGCAGCCTTCCCCTCTTTCACTGAGGGCTCAGATACAGAAAAGCTGCACCACCTCGTTCCTGTCCTTGGCAACAGGCTGAAGTATGGGCAACCATTCCACATAGCCGCTGTACAGCGAACACCTTTGAAGATGCCAGACAGAGGTGAGCTCTTAACACTCTACCTCCCTTGGTGCCTGACCACAGGGGAGAAGAAAACGAGCCTCTGCA
>VZRI01008982.1:55745-85424 GCA_013397515.1 Upupa epops
TGAGTGTTGGTGTACACTCTCTTATCCCACACCTCTCATCTAAGGCCAAAACTCGACGTGTTAGCTGTCTCCCATTTCTGTTACACTGTGTAAATGCACTGTGATACAGTTCCTGTTTTACCTTTTGATTCTTTTACTTATTTGGGTTTTTTCCTTTTCTTCTTGGTGATGCGTTCAATAAACTGTTGTCTGTTTAGCAAAGTTGCTTCCCTGTCTGCTGAACTCTCGGTGAGAGCTGGTTGTTGTGCTAGAATTACAGGCACAAACCCAAACCGATTTAGACCCTCTTGCTAACCCATTACACTGCCAAAGGAAAATTATGACCTCTCTGTAAGCAACTACTGGTCAGACCCTTCCTTCCCCAAACTGCTGACAGTGGCAAAGGGATACTGGTTGGTCTCACCAGGCATTCAATGCCTGAAGATCCTGATTGCCCTTGAGACTCTGAGGACTGGAGATTTGGACTGAAGGTGAATAGCAGCTCATCATGATCCCTCTGTTTGTCCATGGGGCCCATAGTCCTGCCCAGCACAGTCTACAAGGCAAAAGGACTTGCAACAGGATAGCTTTGATCCTTCTAAAGGAATGCCATAGCACTCAGACCAAATTCAACACAATGCTGAGGACAAGAGCCAGCTTCCTCCTGCAGAATCAAGAATCATAGAATCCTTAGGGATTGGAAGGGACCTCGAAAGATCATCTAGTCCAATCCCCCTGCAACAGCAGGATCACCTAGACTAAGTTGCACAGGAACATCTCCAGAGAAGGAGGCACCACAACTCCCCTGCTCTGTTACCCTCACTGTAAAGAAGTTTCTTCTTATATTTATGTGGAACCTCCTGTGTTCCAGCTTGCACTCAGTTGTTATCTGTAATCTGGAGTTGAGGCAAGAGGTGCAAAGCAAGCTGTGCTTACACACACAAGGAAATGGCTGGAGAAAAAGCTGTGAAACTTCCCAGGCAGTGCAGTGGTCCATACAAAAGCTGCATCAGTTGCTGTCCAAGTTAGTGCAGGTGCTAGCTGGTCCCTGTGGACAGACTGTGCCCGTGTTGCTTGCTAAAGTGCCTCAGTAAGTCAGAGCAAATCACGCGTCAGCAGCTCAAAGCATCCCTGCCTTACCCTGACTGTGTGCCGAGCTCCTTGCTCAACCAGTGCCCATCTATCATCATGTCTGCAGTTTCTCCAGTTACAGTGGGGCTGCAATTTCAGTCCAGGGGATCAGGCATTTCTTCCTCTACCTCTCCACACTTTCTCCACCTCCTCATCACAGCCTGGACACCTTTGTCAGGCAAAACTGGCCCTCAGTCCCCCCGAGAGCCTGAAGGACATGAACCTGACCCATATTGAAAAGGCCCTACAAAGCTGGCATCTACCTGCTCCCTTGGGCCTCTGCATGGCCGTGAAGCTCTTTGAGCTCTGACTGTGTTCGTGGAACAGAGGGACTGGAACTGTGGCTGAGGGCCATGTCTGTGCTGATTCAGGATCTCAATAGTGAGGGATGTCATGGCAGGGCTGTCGCATGCTGTCAAAGCTCATTTGGCCCATGAAGACCCAAACAATGGTACAGGCTGTGCTCCTCGTTTTGTCCTCCATGCTCTCCTAGCCCTCATCCATGCTATCTCTGTAGTGAATCTGGAGCCATGGCAAAGACCACTTGTGATAGGCACTTCATGGATGCTTTGGAAGACCAACCACAGCTACACTCCCAGTAACAGAGGGTTACAAGGGAGATGGGCATGTGGTGGCCTCCATCAGAGAGTGTCACACCAAGCATGGGGCTCTGCTAACCTCCCAACTTAATATCCTCTGGCCTAGAAAAGACCCCAGACAGTGCAGCCCACCTTTTCAGGTGAAAAGCAGTGAAACTAAAGAAGCAAACTCTGGTGTTCCTGCAATCACCCACACTTGCTTGTTCTACCTGTGGTGGGTACAGTACAGGGTATGATGATGGTGCTGACCAGCCTGGTCTGAGAAAAGTGGATAAGGAATTGGCTAGATGGCTGCACTCAAAGTGTTGCAGTCCAGGTGGAAATGAGTAGTGAATGGTGTTTCCCGAAGTTCAGGGTGATATAGATTCATACTGGGACCAGTATTATTTAATATGTTAATCTGTGGAATAGCCAGTGGGATTTGAGTGTATCCTGGGCAGGATTTGAAGCAAGCAAAGCAGTGGGGTCTGGAAAGGAGGAGTAAAAATGCTTCAGGAGAGTGACATTATTAGAGGCTGAAGTCCAAACTGTGCACTGGGGAAGGCGATTTCACTTGTGAGCTCGGCAGAGAAATGAGAGCATTTGTCTGAAGTGAATTGGGTCAGCATGAGCAGGCACAAATGGGAAGTGAGGAAGTGTATAAGACTATGAATGATCCTGGGTGGTAAGCATGGATGACCACAGCGATGAGGAGAAGGAGGATAGCTTTCACTACCAAAACACATTCTCAACTTCTAAATCTGTTTCCAAGAAGAATGAAAAAGCTGTTACGCAAGATGCAGAAGAGAAAGCAGTATCTGTGTTCAGAGTTTGGGAAGAAGCAAGGAAGGCTGTGAAGTACTTTACAGTTTGTCACACACTAGAGGGTATGCTAGAAGATATGAACCAAGGGCAAATATTTCAAAAGTACCAGCCCAGACAAACTGTACCCAAGAGCCCTGAAAGAATGGGCTGTGGGCTGCAATGGCATTTATTGCTTGTACAGTCTGACTTTCCCTGGTGTTCCCAAGAGATGCTAGGGGAGGCAGTCATCTGCCAGGTATCTCCCTGCTCAGGCATCCACATTCCCTCTAGCAGAGAGCATCCTTCATGCCAGTCAGATGCACAGATATGGCAGGGCTGTTACTACAAGTATCTTGAAAGATGAGTGACTGCTTTCTTTTCCTGGGAAAAGCCTGACTAGAGTAAAACAAAATCAATGCAATGTCACATGAGATTTCAAAGGGAAATAATGGTAGCAAAGGGGGAAGGGGTGAGTTTCACTCAGATTTCTACCTCTGTATCATTTATCTCTAGGATGGGGAGGGACTGAATTTCCATCCCTGGATATGTTGAAAAGTCACTGAGATTTGGAGGGGTTATGGTTTGGGTGTGGGCTTGGTACAGTTTGGTTAATGGTTTGACTCAATCTTAAAGGTCTTTTCTAACTTAAATGGGTCTATGGTTCTGCAATTCTGACTCAAGCTCAGTTACCTCATGTAACCTTGCTCGTAAGCCCTGCTGTCATTTTTTTGTCTTTCTCTGTGCTGTGAGGGACAGCATGGAATCCTAGGCAATGTAGTGAAGGTGGGAATCCCTGTGACAGTCTGAGGGCTCCAGCTTGCCCTGAGCTATGGAGAGGCAGGAGGTTATTCAATCAGCCTGTGTGACCCCAGGCATGGGTAGCCATCTGCGGGGAAATTGCAGCTGCCAGTTTACTCCTCCAGGATCAGTTCTGCACATGATGATATTGAAAACATCAATAAATTAATATTAAATGCTTGTAGATGAAATCTGCAGGCACAAGGAGAAAAGGAAGGATCTAAAACATTGCATGGACAGAGCAGGTACACAACCACCAGGTTCAGGGCTCCTTCTGGCTTCTCCCTTCCCATAGGCATCCAAAGAGATTTGTTGTCTGCAAAAGAACTTCTCTACCACCTTGTTGTGTGAGGATTTTAGCAATGCAAAAACTAGGAGCTGGTTTTGTGCTGGGCATCTCCCTCAGCTTCTCCAGTTACACAAGAGCTCATGGCCATTTCAAGGCAGCTGGAGTAATATTTCTGATCAGGCATTTGCTAAGAGGCAGAAGGGCTCTGCTCTTTCCCGTTGACCTTGGGAAGTGATTATCCTCCTCTGCTGAAGCACTCTTTACACCACATCTGGGTACTGTTTCTAGGTTTTAGCTCCCTCCAAACAAGATAAAGAGCTGTGAATTCAGCTGGGGCCACTAAAGTAGCAGGAGCTAGAGCTCCTGCTCTGCGAGGAGAGTCTGGAGGAACTGGACTTCTCCAGACTTGAGAAAGGAGAATTAAGGGCAGCCATCCAGTATCTATAGGGGGATTTCTGAAAGACGTAGCCAGGCTTTTAATGGGGATGTATAATGGTGACAGGAGAGAGAGAGACTGTTGCTTTGTAGTGAGGGAAATTATCCATATGGAGACAGTTACCTGTTTGAAAGGGATGTGGAGAGGTGGTAGGATTTTCAGCCTTGGAGATTTTCAAGATGCAGAGTCCTAAGCAACCTGGAATGACCCCACTGCAGCTCCTGCATTTGATGAGAAGCTGAACTTGAGACCTAGCTTGGTTTGTGAGTCCATGAGAAGGGTTGGTGAGATCCTGAAGGCAGCAGAAGGAGACTGGGGAGGTCTGGAACTGAAAATGGTGCTGAGCAGAGGGAGAAATCACTTGGTAGGAGGGAAGTCTGCTCTACCCTAGGCAATCCCTGGAGCCTGGTGTTAGCCTGAAGGTGAGTTGATTTTGGCATGATCCTGCTTGGAGTACAAGGTTCCTGGGACAGTGGAGAAGAGCATGATGCGACGTTGTGAGGAGTCAGACAATCTTGGATAAGAAAAGAAGCCCATTTCTAGCCCTTTCTTCTGTATTCAGACTCATTCCAAAGTGGGTTTTTTTTTGCCAGCTCCAAGGGGGATAGGAGAAGGAAATCAATGGAACTGCTTGGAAAGGGTTGGTAAGTGCTTTGGCCTTATGTGGAAGGCTGCAGCACAAGGGACTAAGAGTATCCTGGGGCAGGGGTCACACACAGGGCATGCCTTGGGTCTGGGGGCTAAGCTGCTAAGGCGATGGGGTCCAGAGCCCTTCTCCCTAGTTCCAGGGGAAAAAGCAAGGGGACACTGACATGCACACCAGGAATGGAGCAGGGCTCAATGTTATGACTACATTTCAGAGGCAGAAGGGTGTAAGTCAGGGAACATGGGGGGGGCACGGGGTGAAGAAGCTGGATGAGCTGGCATAGTCCCTGGTGGGATCCATGTCTGTTGGCAAGCAAAGATGCAAATGCTGGATCTGGTGGAGCTGATTAAGTATGCGTGGGAAGTCCAACAAGCACCTCAGCCAGCTGGCAAGAAGCAACCCAGGGCCAAGCTCTTTTGTCCCTGAACGGCGCCGCCACATCCCCTGCCTCTTGAGGACGGTCCCTGACCCTGCTCACCCTTACGCACTCAGCTTGGAGCTAGCTGGTTTGGCTCAAAAGTATGTCAGGGAGCCTGCACACAATTGATGAGCAAACATGGTGAATCTCCAGCGTTGCTCCAGGGTGACTCCATCACTTGGGGGCTACTGCATGATTAATCAGGGGCATAACAATGCGAGAGACTTTTCTGAAGCTGCAGGCAATCCCTGGGTTAGTTGTTGAGGTGCTGAGAGTCTGGGAGCTACAGAGAAGCCAGCAGGGAAAGGGACAAACTGTATGGACTGTTTGTCTCTGCCCAAGGGCTGTTGCCTATATGTCATGCTGTTGAGAAATCAGGTCTATGTGGTCTCTTCTTGATTATTTTACCCTCCCTTGCCCCTCATCAGGGGACAGTTAGTCAATGAAAGAGTTTTCTTCTGGTCATGTCTCTGATTTTATGGGACACTTCATCCCTCTGACTGACAAGGAACGTGGTCCATGGCAAGGGCATTTGTCAGTACTGAGAGTTCCCAGAGTCCCCTCAACAGCTTGGGGTCCTCAGTGCTTCTCTGTCAGTTCTCCTGGCTGAAAACCCCATGCCTTTCATGACCACTGTTTTTGAAGAAACATAAAAAAATTGCAGAATTAAACATAATTTTCCTTTCTCTCCTTGAGCTGTGCTCCTCAGTTAACTTAATCAAAATATTTGTCTCAAAATATCCCCTCTGTAAATCTGAGCAATGTTTCTGGTCTAACTGACCAGGTTTTGGGTCCAAGTTGTCCTGTTTGTATGATTGCAGAAATTTTGGGCTGTGCCTGGAAGACATCACCCTGGGAATGACTGGCTGTGCCGAAAAGAGGATGTTTTTTTTTTCTAGCTGAGGTGCTGCGAATCAGTTGCCCAGGCTCCCTGCATCCAGATCATCTGGATCTCTGCTCACCTCATTCCCCACCTAACCATGCCACGCCTAACCTGAGCCTTGTGCTTTGCAGCAGTGCAACCATTGCCCATCACCTACCTTCAAAGACATACCCTGACAAGCAGAGGGCTCCTGGCATGGCTGCAAATGAGGACAAATATCTGCAGCCTTTGGAGCTGCTGTGAATCTGCCCCCAGCCTCTGGGGAGGATGAGGGTGTTGGTGGGAGAAAGGGGAAGGAAAGTAGGACAGACCTTCCTGCATGACATGCTTGGAGCTGGACAGGCTTCCTCAGGTCTCCACACTGCCTGGGAAATGGACTGTGTGCTCTGTTCCTCCCCTGGTGTTGGCACATCAGCCACCCCATGTCTCTACAGTACCTGGGTACCAGCACAATTCATTTGAACCCACTGCTTACCTCAAAAGAAGGTGATACCGGGGGACCTTCTCCACCATGCTGGGGGAAAACAACATGTTTCAACCACAACCCCCTGTTCTGGGAGTGTGTGACATCTGTCTCGTTCTCAGCCCATCCTTATGCCCATCCCTCAGGATTTAATGCTGAGGAATACCTGGGAAAGGTCATGTCTGTCAATGTCCATCACATACTGCAACACACAAGCACTCTCAGAAGGCTGCATCCCCTTCCTTCTCTGTGCAGTCACAGCAAGGCTAGCTGCAAGCTGACTGACAGTGGCTAACACGGGGCTACAAGCAAGGAGTTCAAAGCAACCCCTCAAGATAGTTAGCAGAGGAAGGGAAACCCGTTTTCTTTGACAGGGACAGTCTTGTGCTCTCTGGGTGGCTGCAGAAATGTCACCACACAGCCGTTCAGAGGCAGGATGGCTTCTTTGCCATGTTGGCTTTCATTCTCCTGGCCACAAGCATTTGAAGGCAGTCTCCGTGTTCCCCATCCCTTGAGAACATCCAAAGGGTCTCCCTGTCCCTGAAGGGATTCCCAAAAAGTCTGTCCAGGTCGCTCCTTCGTGATCTTGAACACAGTAACACACTCTCCCGATCAATGTGTGAGAGGCAGAGAGCAAATAGCCCACCACACACTGAGACCCAGGCTTTATGGTGACACAGTTTATGGACACAAGAGACCTTTCTGACAGCTCTGTGCACCTTTTCTCCAGCTTTGCTGCCTCCATCTGCTTCTCCTTTGGAGAACCTGTGCCTAGTGCTGCTGTGGTTTGCAGCATCCCTAAGGTGGCGACTGGCTCCTGGCTGGGCTGGGTTAGCTCTGAGCCCTTATTGGGAATTCCCTGCACAGATGCACACACGAGTGTGACTCCAAAAGCTGTTTGCAGAAACAGGCTGGAGCTGTTTGCAAACCTTCCAGGCTGGGTCTTTGCCTTAATCTCTGTGATTAGCTCAAATGGAAAGGAGCAGCTGGGCAGCTGGGCCTGGGAAGTGGGATAAACACATCTGAGATTTAAAGCTTCCCAGAAACAATGCTGTGTTGAAGTGTAGCGCTGGGAGACTGTGCGGAGAGCTTTTTACAGGGGCATTCTCAGGGTGGGAGAAGGGATGTGCAGTGTGTGGTGCACTGGTATCTTTGACCAGCAGATGCTCTGCTGTGATGTGAAGAAAGAGGGAGGTGTGGGTGGCACATTGTGGAGGAATGCCTTGCTGATAACCGGCACGCTTGGACAAACCAGGGTTGCCAGCTGCAGTGTGCTGACCTTGAAGGGGTAGAATAAGTAAACAAAGGCCATTTGCAAAAACAACTGTGTTATCTAAGACATCCCAGGCTGAGAGGAGATTGAGCACAAACACCATACACTTGTACCTGTCATCTTCTCTCCTGGTTACGTGATAACTGTCTATTAACCAATGATAGTGTAGATACCAGGCTTGGAAGTGTATATAAATGGGCCACTTGAGCAACAAAGGAAGAACCACTCTAACTGTTTCAGTGTCCTGTTGTTAGTTCAGTTCACATCCCCAGATGAGGTCTCTGCGACACCACATCTTGCATGTTTTCTTGATCTTGGTTTTATGATTAGAAGGTTTGGTGAAACCAAAGGCTGAAGAAGACCATTAGCTTGCCCAGGCTTAGCCCTGCACACTGCAGACTACAGATGACTGCAAGACTGCTTTGGATCAAGGAGGCATTGCTATCTACATGGACATCCACCAGGGATGTTCCTGATTTCCCTGTGGGTTTGGGGATGGGGCTGGGCTGCAAGTCTCCCAGATGCAGTTTTCTGCACTTGTGCTTCTTGAGCAGATTGGGATGAGCACACTGAGGTTTCTCATAGTCAGAGGAAGTGTTGGATGTAGATGGACCTAGAATGTTGTCTCAGGGAGGTTGTTAAGGGAACGTTTGGGAATACAATGTCAGATGGATTGTGTTCAGTGCAGAAGAGCTCTTCTAGCATCCTGTGTCACTTGTGTTAACGTATACAAAGTGCCTGTTCCCGAAAAGCGTGCTGAGCACAGGCACCAGCCAAGTCTTAGGACTGCGGGAATTTCCAGGAGATGCAGAAGAAAATGTTACACCACTATCTGATGGAGGTACAGGGGTGACCACAAAATTGGTGCACATGTCTGTTGGACACTTAGTCCCTAATACATCCCTAAGCTGAAGGACAGCTATGGAAGTCAAAATGTCTTCAATTTGAGACTGATTTTTTAATGAAAGCTGTGTGTGACCCAGGAGATCCCAAGGCAGATAGCATCAAGTGGGAAGCTTGACCCTACAAGAGCTGCTGGGATGTTTGGAGCGTTATCCGTATCTTTGCAGTACTTCAGCCAAAGTGGCTGTATGTGATCTTGTCTGGACACTCGACTCGGGCTTGGCCTTCTGGAAATATGTTCAATCTTTAAATTCCCTGTGATACATGAGCAACCATGAATTTCAACAGGTTCCAGGAAAATCTATTATCCCAGGCAAAGAGGGTAAAATCATGAGGACAGGAAATGAAAAGGCACATAAGAGGCAGGGAGGAGTTGGGGTTAGAGTGATGGGCCTGATGATGGGAGGTGCTGGTCCCTCAAGCAGACATTAGTTGCAGAGAGGCTGGAGTCATGCAGAGGTACAAGGTCAGCCATCTACCCAGAGTGTTCTAGCCTCCCACAGTTTTGAAAGCAGAGTGTTTGTGTGCTTTCACTTGTAAACATGCAACTTGTGTTTATGCTCCAAACCCTCTCTCCAGACCTGCTTAGATCAATCTTTATCCATGCTGATGCTACCCTGACACACAGTGAGGCACAGAACCTCCCTGCAGCAGCAGGGCCATTGCAGACAGGAGCAGAGGAAGACACAAAATCCTGCACCCCAAAGGATTCAAGGCAACCCATCAGACTGTGGTGGGGCTGTGCTGAGGCTTGTGCCCTCATTCCGTGCCCCAGAGTGCCATCAGTCCTCTGACAAAGCGAGTCATGGGGCTGCAAACTCTTAATGTTTGGAAGAGAAAATACAGAGGAAATCCTGGTTTGTAAAAAAAAAAATAGTGGTGTCCCTTCCTATGATATTGAAGGCATCAGAGGGGGGTCTGAAGTCCTTTATGTGCAGTTTTGAAAGCTACAGCTCTGCCAGCATCATGGATAACCATATCCTCTTTCCATGCTTATGTGGGAAGCAGGAGGAAATGCTTCGAACTCTACTGCCCACTTTTCCTGCTCTGGATTTTAGTTCCAACATGGAGTTAATTTCTCTGTCCTTAAAGCTTTAGTTGCTGGATCATGAGAGGATGCTGTGTTGTGCAGGAGAGGAGATAATTTGGCCTTTGGTTTTTCAGGCTTGGAGCTATGATCCTTTGAAAGGGCAGCTGGCACACAGCTCATGGAGGTATCTGGGCTCTGGGCTGGCAGACCTACATTAGTCCTACTCCCAGAGACGGGAGAATGAGGGGAATATGAAGAGAGCAGGAACATCCCCAGAGCTTTTGGCATTGAAACAGCAGACAGTCCTCTGCTGCTGATTTCTTTCTGCTCTCCTTCCAGCAAGGCTGTTGTTTTGCAATGCTGGCAACTCTCACAGAGACCTTTGTTACTGGAGCAGAGCCCTTCACAGATGGGAATTAGGGCCATGGCCCTTGTCTTCTTCCTGGGGGTGCAAAATCCCCTTCCTGCAGCTATGGTCAATTGCTATTGGAATATGTGGGCCATGATTTGGTCTGAAACTCGCCTTGATATTTTTGAGCTCCTTCAGACCTCTGCAACATGTAGGGACTGCTGTGCTGCCAAGGCATTGGGACAGGACTCGCTGGAGGAGGCAAGGATGGGACCTCTGATCCTAAGATGGGACCTTCAGAACGCCCACAGTGCTGACCCCCATGGGTGTGTGTGCAAAGCTACCCAAGACTGGGCCACAAGAGGTAAATCTCTGACTCCAGAGGACTGTCTCTCTATCTAGTGCCAGTATGTCACACTAGCCCTGGCTGAGTTAAGACCATCTTGCTGTCTCCACTGCCCTTGGCAAAGGGGAAAGGGCGTCTTGTGTCACAGTGAATTAATCCTTAGAGGAAGGCAGAAGTATTTGCCAGAATACAGGGAAAACAGCTTTTGGAACCAGTACTCTGAGTTGCCACAGCCAGCCAAGACGCATCTGAGCTCTTTGGTTCAGCGAGTGGGCACAAGCAGTGTGCAGTGTGCTGGGAACAGTGTGAGGGGCTGGAAATTCCCCATGGGCCTGGGGATCAGATGATTATTTACAGCACAGGAAGAACAGCAGGGCCAGAAGCTGGAAGACCTCCTTGCAGATCCATCTGCCAAAGCTCTGGAGACACATCACAAGGATGAAGACAAGACACACCAGTCCATTGAGACAGAGAAATTCTGGGCTCTGAGAAGTACCAGAAGGGCCAAGGAAGCTTCATCTCCCAGGTCAGAGAGGAAGGGTTTGAGCTCTCCACCAGATGAGACCTCAGCTTCATCACTGTGTCCCACACCAGATCCTTTTTCCAAGGCAACTTGGTTTTGCAGATTGTGAAGCTGTTCATGACTTGGAAGCACAGGAGGATCTTTTGGGTCACTGTCATCCTGAGTTCTGACCTTAAGGCATCCCTGCAGCAACTTGAGGCTGCTGAAACTTGAGCCTGGACATAGTGATGGACAGCAAGACTGCCTGGGTGTGCTTACAGAAGAGGAATTGATCTGATGAATGATGGCAGTGGGCTCAGTCTATGATAGCTCCTGGCTTGTGGTCAGACAGGATGATCATAACCACTGCTTCTGTCCTTCATGTTTACCAAAATAAAGTTCCATGGCTATTGTATTTTGGCCTCAGTGGCAGAAAGGAGTGGATTCTCACTGCTTGTGCTTGCAGTGGTCCCACCAGCTACACAAGTATCCGTTACAGCAGGTATATTCCTGAAGCCCACACTGGAGCAAGAACACTCCTAAGAGATTGCAGGCACAGAGAAGGCCATGCCAGAGCAGATTCTCTCCAAAAGGACAGTGTCCCAGGATTAAGCCTACAGCAGAGCAGAGACAAAGGAAGGAGTTCATTGTAACGTCAAACCAGGGACTAGTGGAGGAGACTGTAATAGATATATCTTCTCATTGTAGTAACATTTGAGTTGCATGTTATATGAATTACTACAGCAGGAGCCACCTGAACCAGAGAATGACAAACCTCACAAGAAGAAATGCAAGTGCAGCAGAGATCTGTCTGGAGCTGGCTTTGGTGCTAAATAACTCCATGCATCACACAACTTCTCCAGTCCTAAGTAACCATCACAGAGATTGAGCTCAAAGCCAAGGGATACATGAACTCAATGGGCATGTTACTGAGGTAGCCAACAGACTACGAGAATGTAATTTGTTTACAAATCAAAGGATGAGAAGCGATGGAGAGGTAGCTAAAGAGGATGTATGGGATGGTGTGGGACCTAAGCATAGCATAAATGTTATCAATAAGTGAGGCGGGGGTCATGTGGAGATTGTACTGGTTTTATTTGGGGTAGAGTGAACTTTCTTTATAGTAGCTTCTAAAGTACTCTGTTTTGGATTAGTGACAAAACCAGTGATAATAACAAAATGATGTTTTAATTATTGCCAAATTGTGTTTGCACAGTCTCAAGGACTTCTCAGAAAGCTGGGGAATCACAAGAAGTTGCAAGGGGATGTTGCTAGGACAGCTGATGCAAACTGACCAAAGGGATATTCCATATCATATGACATCATGCTTAGCAATAAAAACTGGGGGAAATAAGAAGGAAAGGGAGGACACTCAAGAGTTACAGTGTTTATCTGCCCAAGTAGCCTTGTTTTGAGGGTATGTGCCTCATCATCATGGTGAAAACTTTCCTGGAAGTGGTAAACACCTGCCTGCAGGTGGGATCTTTGCTTTACCTATTAAATTGTCTTTTGTCTCAGGACATGAGTGTTCTCACTATTGTCCTGATCCTCTCCCCCATCACAATTGCAGGGGGAGTGAGCGAGCTGTAGATTTAGCTGCTAGCTGGGGTTAAACCTCAACAGCAGATCAGGTTATTTTTAAGTTAAGACTGTCCTATTCCTGGGCTGTGATGGGAGGGTGAAGCCACTACTGTGAGATATTAGTGGGACATGCCCTGTCCAACTCAGGTTTGGGCCCAAGCCTAATAAAACTCTGGAGAGAGTGTGAAGAAATCAGAAGAGGTATAGCATTATTTGTATTTGGAAACCCATGTGAGTATTTATATCTGTCCTTGTTTCCCTGCTGAATAGACAGAAAAGCCCAAGGGGCATTGGATAGACCACATCTGCCCGAGCTGTGTCCTGAGGGTGTTCAGGGGCTGTGGTAGTTGTCCAAGTTATCCTCTCTCTAGTGGCAGGTAATTGTAGGCAACGGAAACACCAGTATATCCTGAGTCTGTTCTCCCTGACAACTGAGTAATGACAGCTGCATGCCCTGGACCTGTAAACTTTCATCTGCTTCTGTAACATTGCCCTGCTGCAGCCATGCAGGGTTTGCAAGGCTGGAAACTGTCACATTTCACTGCTTGGAGTGAAGCCCTGCACAGGTGGAAATTAGGGCTGAAGCATGCCATGTTCTTGGCAGGGAGGTGGAAATCCCCTTTCCATTTGCAACCACAGTCAGTCACTTTTTGGGGATACAGGACAAGGCCTTTCTCAGTCTTACTTGGAGATCCCTGAGTTACTCCACATCTCTGCAACAAGCATGTTGTGCTCTGCTGCCTGGGCTTGGTGATGGGACCCATTGGTGGGTATCGCTGTGCGTCTCCCCTTGCTCCTGATGCCTAAGCCAGGCATCCACCCTCCAAAAGACTGTTGCAAACTGTCTGGTTGACTTTCTCATAACTGGTATTGCATGGTCTCCAGAGTTATGGCAGGTGGATGTTGCCAGTAGGTCTCCTGACTTTTTGTCCTGCAGCAGTTCCCTTGCTGCAAACAGACACTGTGCCTGATTCCCAGCACCATGGAGAATTTCCGGCCCCTTACATCACCTGCCAGCCCATCACACAGCCTACAGTCACCCACAGAACCACATGGTTCAGGTGCTTGCCTGCTACCTGTGGCATCTCAAACAGAGTCCTGGTTCCAAACTCTGTTTTCCCCATGTTCAGGTGCATGCCAGATGACTGGGTCAAATGGCTAGTCTTGACTCTCCAGGTGTTTGGTGGATGGTTGCTCCTTGCTCTGTTTGTTGTGAGGAGGTGAACCTGCACCATGTAGGTGTCCTTGGTGGTGCAAGTCATCCATTCATCATTAATCCTCTTAACTTAGATGCCAAAATGAGCCTCAGGTAAATTCTCTTGCCTTCAAGACCTTGCCCCATGGTGGAGTCAGCTATGACTGGGTTTCAGTGTCTCTAACACTCTGCCCTGCTGCTCTGAATTAGTGTTAATGACCAGTTATATGTAGGGATGGAGTATTTAACTTCTTCCTATCTTTTAATCGTATCCGGGCAGGATAAGACCTGACCATTGTGGAGGTAGGCTCACAGAGGCTCCCTGGCTGTTCCTGTCCCTTACAGCAGTGGTTTCCTTTCTGTGCAGACTGCTGGGAAAGGCTCAGACAGCTATTATTGGGTGCCCTCCTGGCCAAGTGCTCTTTCTGATGCCAAATCCAGAAGCTGTGGCCTATGAAACTGGCAGGCAAAATGGCAGGTCTGTCTAATGACAATGTCCTCCTAGCCCTGTAGTGTTAGTTTTCCTTTCTCATTGTTTTCTCTCAGTCTTTTGCATTTTATACCATCACATGCATGTTAGGTGGCTGCTTCACTGGTCAGGGTGGCTGGCTGAGCCATAACCAGATCTAGAGCCCCTCTCTACTGTTTTTCTGTCTTGTCTGAAGCTATCAAGTTCATAGAATCATAGGACCATAGAATCATTAGGGATCAGAAGGGAGTTGAAAGATCATCTAGTCCAATTCCCCTGCCACAGCAGGGCCACCTAGACCAAGTCATACAGGAACACATCCAGGTGGGTCTTGAATGTCTCCAGAGAAGGAGACTCCACAACATCCCTGGGAAGCCTGTTCCAATGCTCCGTTACCCTCACTGGGAAGAAGTTCCTTCTGATATTTATAGGGAACCTCCTATGTTCCAGCTGGCACCCATTGCCCCTTGTCCTGTCACCAGGTGACCTTGAGAAGAGCCTGGCTCCATTCTCCTGATAGCCACCCCTCACATATTTATAGACATTAATGAGGTCACTGCGCAGCCTCCTCTTCTCCAAGCTCAGGAGATCCAGCTCCCCCAGCCTTTCCTCATAAGGGAGGTGCTCAACTTACTTCATCATCTTTGTTGCCCTACGCTGCACACCATTCAGCAGTTCTCTGTCCTTGAACTGAGTGGCCCAGAACTGGACACAATACTCCAGATACAGCCTCACCAGTGCAGAGTAGAGGGGCAGAAGAACCTCTCTTGATCTGCTAACCACCCCCATTCTGATTCCCCCCCAGGATGCTGTTTGCCCCCTTGGCCACAAGAGCACATTGTTAGCTCATAGTCATCCTGCTGTCCACTAGGACAGCCAGGTCACTTGCTCTAATGTCTTTTACAAACTTTCCTGAGCTTTCTTGATGCTTTGCTTCCTTCTCCTTTGGTCCTCTTCAGTTTCTCCATCTCCATGCCCCCCCTGCTGATGAACTTGCCACATGTGCCAGCTACTGTTTGCTCTGGAGGCTGGATCCATGCTCTCCATCCTGTGGACCTGAGCTTGTGCCAGAAGCGTGGGGCAGAACATGCTGCTGGATGGATGCCGGGTGCCTGCAGCACGGCTCTGCTTGACGTAAAATACGAAGTCTGACATCCCAAGATGGAGAAGCAGTTTTCTCTCCAGCCAGCATTTTTCTCTAGCAGCTTCTCAAGTGTCTCTGAATTCACACACCAGGATGATGCCTTTGTGTGAAGCGTATGCCTATGTGCATACCAGCTTAGGCAGAATCCAGCCAACCCATCCATTCCACACTGCATCAAGCTCCCAGCTCTGCTGGCAGGCGCTTCGGGAGCTGCTGTGTGCTTTGCTGTGAGAGGATTTATGATTTGTTACATCTCCTCTTTCAACGAAGGCTGGGTTAGTGCCAGCAGCTTCGCTGAGTTTTACACTGCTGTATGAGGAACTGTGTGATTTCTGGATGGCAGGTTGATGTGCTTCTTGTTGGTAAAGGGGGTTGGTGCTCTGATTAGTGGAAGGTCTGAGAGCTGGCTGAGGTGGGGCACAGTTTTGGAGGGTTATACAAGCACCGGTTGAACCCCCCTTCCCTACTGCCTCTCTTGTGCTCTGGCTTAACATCTCTGTGAAGAGCAGGAACCCCTCACCACGCCCCCTCATCAAGAGAAGCCTCAGTCAGTCCATAGAAGTGCTCAATGTGCACAGGGTCTAAGACACAGGGTCTAAGCCATCACTTCCACTGCTCTTAGTGCTGAATATATGTGCTGGTGGTGTAGTGACAAATGCACACACAGCAGCCTGAGCCTAAAGAACCCCATGTGATGGGTAATGCCTGGATCAGGAGGGCTGAGAGCTGGGCACCCCTGGCGACACGCTTTCCATGGGCAGACAAAACATAGATCTTGCCCAGTCCCTTAATGTTGGGTCTGAGGGAGCACTACAAACATACATACGCTTGTAGGAAGAGGACATCTCCCACAGCACAGGATGGGTCTGATTCTGCCCACTTTCTATTTCCCTGCACATTCCCCCAGCAGCAAGCATGTCCTATCACACTCAGCTGGGAACCCCAAATTTTACTTGGGGCATGGGGGGCCATGTGTATGTGCACACAAGATTTTCTCTCCAAGCCCGCTCAGCTGCAGCAACGTGCTCGGCAGGGGACTCCCAGCACTCGACTTCTCTGTGCTTCCCAGCATGTTGTGCTCATTCCCCCTCTTCCCATCAGCCTCTCCAATCGCTGCGGAAGCCAGCGAGGATCCTGTCGGGCTCGTGTACCTCTGGCTTCCCGCAATTCTTTCCCACTTCCCAAGGACTGCTTCACTATAGTTCTATATGGTGTGCCTGGCAGGCATCCTGATCCCCTTCCCAGCCGCGGGGGTTTTCCACGCTGGGATTTGCAAACTACCTCTGCGCTGAGTCCTGGGAACAGGGCCTCTGCGGGAAGGAATTTGCTGGTCAGCGGGTTGAGCTGAGCTGTGCTACCCTGCTCTTTTTAGCCCTGATGGTAACGCCGAGGCAACATCCAGAAAGATTTAGAAATTCCTGGTGCCCCTGGCTGGCTGCCCACGATGCTTTCAATCTGTGCATGTACCCAAGAAGCTGCTCCCAGCCCTGAGCCTCCTGGCGAGTGGACCCTTTGTCTGGTTATGTGGGATACAGATGGGTCTTTTGCAGGGCTGAAGTGCAGCCTAGGGCTGGGTGACCAGAGAGCTCCTGAGTGATGAGTAGAGAGGATCTCCTGACATGTGATTAGATTCCATGTGGTCCTGGAAGCCAGGGAAAGAACTTACAGATGAACTCCAGGCAGATATAAATTGGGGGACTAATTGAGATGGAGGCTTGTGTGAGTCCTCATAAGCAGCCATGGTTGTTCCATTGCCTGGGAAAATCTCAAAAGCAGGGTGGCTTATTGAGAGCAGCCCTGAGGAGAAGGACTTTGGGCTGTTAGTAGATGAGAGTCTCAACATGAGCCAACATAGCCTAAGCACAGCCCAGAAGGCCAACGGTATAGTGGGCTGTATCAAAAGAAGTGCCACCAACAGATCAAGGGAGGTGGTTCTCCGTCTCTGCTCTTGTGAGACTTCACCTCTAGTACTGTGTCCAGTTCTGGAGTCCACAATGCAAGAAGGGCATGGAACTGTTGGAGTGAGTCTACAGGAGGGCCACAGGGATGATCAGAGGGATGGAACACCTCTACTGTGAGGACAGGCTGAAGGAGTTGGGGCTGTTTATCCTGGAGAAAAGAAGGCTTTGATGTGGCCTTAGAGCAGCCTTCCAGTACCCAAAGAGGACCTACAGGAAAGCTGGAGAGGGACTCTAGTGATAGGACAAGGGGGAACTGTTTCAAGCTAAAAGAGGACAGATTTACATTGGATCTTGAGAAGAAATTCCTCATTGTGAGTGTGCTGAGACACTGTAACAGGATGCCCAGGGAGGCTGTGGTGCTCCCTGCCTGGAAATATTCAAGGCCAGGCTGGATAGGGCTCTGGCCAACCTGGTCTGGTGAGAGTTGTCCCTGCCCATGGCAGGGGCTTGGAACTAAATGGCCTCTAAAGTCCTGTCTAACCTAAACTGTTCTATGACTCTGTGTTTGTGTGGTTTGGTGACCTTTGATATGGTCCCGTGTGGTTTCGCACACTCTATGTGTGGGAGCATCATTATCTCTGACTGGGACACCCTCTCCTCTTTCAGCAGTGTTGGAGTTCCTGCACCATTGGGATGCACACAGGGCTGGAGCTGGACTGCCAGAGCATGAGGGCAGCTGGAGACACCTTTGGAAAAAGCTGTTACAAAGGCCCTGTATGGTGTCTGTTACAGAGCTTGAGGCCAGAAAGGGGTTCCTGTAGCTGAGACACTGGAGAGGGGCTGGTTGTGTCTTATTCCCTGTGCCTGTCTCCATCCTGAGCCCTGGGAAAAGAGCACTGGCTACAGGATCCCAAGCTGCTGGTTTTATGTGGATGTATGCAATAGATTGTACCCGACCAGAGCAGCTGCTGGTGCTGGATAACAGTAAAAAGCCTTGACTTCACCCTGCAGCCTGGCAACACTCTGTAACCTAAAAGTTCTGTCTTCTTTTTGTGTCCCCACTGCAAACAGCATTGTTTACTCTCTCTCACTGCTAGAAGCTTTCCTTTTTCTCTCAGAGCTACAGAGACAAGTCATAGATCAAGACACTTGGAGAGGAAGGAGTTAACAGGTCACTCTAAAGGAAGGGAGGCAGGAGGGGAGATTGGAGCATGGCCCCCAGGTTGATATCCATGACGTCCTGCAGCTCAGGCATGCAGGTGTGTCTGTAATGCTCAGCCAGACCAATGGCTACCTTTGGTACGTTCCCTCCTGGGTCTTCTCCAGTCACCTTCCCTGGAAAGATTGGAGTGAGGATATGGTCAGATGGCTGCTTTCCTCAGGGTGCAAATCACAGCAACCAGAAAATTGACAAAAAGTGATGTCCCTGAAGGGAACACATGCCCTGACCCTACTCAGCAGTTTAGATTGTGTTTAGGGCTGGTGTCTGTCCAGAGGATGCTGTTGTGATTTCTTGAATACATGCAGAAAGCCAGGGATTTTCCAGATGCCTGGTGGTGTTGGGCAAAGAAGAGATCTGGGCTCTGCAGTGGGACAACAGAACTCTCCTGTGCTCCTCTGGCAACAAAAGGAACCCTGGGCTGGACTGCTCTGTGCTGTGAACAACCTATGACGTCTCCCCTCCTTCCACATCCCATGTCCTGACACCACATAGGCTCTAGGAGAGTCCAAGGTAAATAGCTATGGGATCAGTGCACCCCCAGCTTCTCCAGCACAGGGACAGTGTTCCAGCCATGCCAAAGGGGGGCATCATCCAGGTGATCTGGAGCATCTGAGCACTACTGCCTAGTGGCTGTTGCATAAGCCAAGGCTGGAAGGGTGGGTGATAAGTAACTTTCCACTTCCTGTCATGTCCTGATGCCACCAGTGGTTGGAGAGATGGATGATAGTATATAGGATGCCTCTGGGAGTAATTTATCCTGCTGCCAGGCACTTTGGGCAGATGAGTCTGTAGGCAATATGCTGCTGCACGTGGCTCATGCCTGCCACATGCCCCAAGGCCAGAGGCTGGACCAACATTGGTGCTGCAGAAATATGTGTGGATGTGTCTCTGACCCACCCAGGTACTGGGCACATGAGTACCCACTAACATGGGTTCTTCGTGAGCTGTGAAGGAGGTACCAGGAGCAAAGCCTTTGATCCCACACTGCCCTAGGCACCCAACTTGTCCTGGAGGAAGCAATAGGATGTTGCAGCTTGCCAGTCTCCTCGCCCAAGAAAGGGCTGCAGAGCAACCCCCCCACAACGTGGCTCCAGTACTGCCCCCCCAACCCCCTCCCCTTATTGAGGGGGCCAAGACTGTGGGCATCTTATCACAGTCTGTGTTCAGAGCAGCTGGGACTTTGGTCCCCCTGGGTTACTCATTGACCTTGTTAACTCTTTATGAGGGTCCTTATCAGGAATTGGTGAAAAGTCCCAGGACTGCACCCCAAAGTTGCAGGAAGTGAGGTCTGGGAAGGGGTTTGGCCTCTGTCAGCATTGGGTAGACCCTGTTGGGACTCTGCAGCCCATTGGGGCTCCCAGGACACAGCTGACACAAGCATCAGGACTGACATGGTCTGAAGATATGGAGGCCAGGGCAGGCAAAGAGGAACTGTGAGCAGTGGGGTGCTGAAGCTGGAGATAGGTTGGCAAACGGGGCTTCTTGCTGGTAGGGGCTGCCTGGGGACTGGACAGATGCTGGGGCCTGGCTTTTCTCTGAGGGACCCCAGGACAGGGCAAGAGGCAGTGGCACTTGATGCTGCATCCAGGGAAAATCAAATATTGAAGGAAATATTTTCAACATGAGAACATTTCAAGCACTGGAACAAGTTGCCCAAAGTGATTGTGAAAGCTCCATCTTTGGTCTCTTCCAGCCTATGCCCTGGGGGTCACTGGAGAATGTGGAGGTGTTTGGCTACCCCCTTCTCAGAGCAGGACCTATGTTACGCTGGGTTGCTCAGGGCTTGGTCCATCCATGTGGCCAGTTCTATGGGCAGGATTTGTCACCTTGGGGGTCTCTGTAGGTTCCAGTTAACTCCCCCAGGTCCACTTCTACATAGCTCACATCTTGCTGGCCATTCCTATCCAACTGCAAAGGGTCAAACCATCATGCCTGGGGGAATTTGTCTCCAATCTGTGCTAAACCTCAAGAGGTTTCTCTTGGTCTGTTCCTCCATCTACTCAAGGTCCTCACTGATCTTCATCTCCCCACAAGTTTGTATCAGAAGCAACTTCTGGTGGGCTGTGCTATCTCCCCCAGTCCTATTTCTTGCTGACCCCTGCACATTGTGGCCCTACAGTTGCCTACAGATGTTTGGGAAGTTCCCTGAAACAGCTGGACAAAGATAAAAGTCTCAGGGGGCTCAGATGTGGGGTCACACTGAACCCTATCTCACCTGTCTCAAGTGGGTCGCTTGGCTTGGGAGTAAGGCACTATGTGGAGAAGCAGAAGAGATTGATTTGTTGATTTCCCTAACGAATTGGCCAGCTGTCAGGGTCTCTGCCGTGGGCATCAAACAGGCAAGTGTCAACACTGTGCTATCTGTGAACAGGTAGCAGCAGGTTTCGAGACCAGGTAGGAAACAGGAGCTCACAAATGCATCTAGCTGTGATGGAGACCATGTTTCCGGTGTGCCCCCTGCCTGGCACCCTGTGCTGTGCTGGGCAGCTGGGGACAAGACAGGACGCATCCGTAAATGAGGGTTAAAAGCTTACAGGAATCCCCCACCCTCCTGCCTTTCCATCATCCGTCCCTCAGCCAGTTGGCAGGCTGCCTGCCAGGCTGCCTGAAAATGAAAGCAAGTGTCCAGAGATAAATAGGAGCAGCCTCAGCACCCAGCCACAGAGCGTGTCCCACTCCAGACCAGCACCCACAGCACCAACCATGACTCTGCGCCTCCTCCTGCCACTGCTCGTGCTGGCTGCTGCCCTCCTCATCACTCAGGCTCAAGGTGAGGGGGATGAAGCCCTCCTGCCTACCTACAGTGGGATGGGCAGAGATATGGGTTCTGGGGTGGTGTTTGCAGTGCTGTTGTGTGTCTCCATGGCTGCGGGGTTTGCAGTGTGGCCATGCACAGGGATTGCATGTGTTTGTACCTGTGGGCTGGTGCATGTCTTGGGCTCACTGTGCTCAGCTTGTGGCTGATGGAGCAGCAGCACCCCAAGATGAGAAGTCTGGGGCAGGGGAATGAAGTTCACTGCCTTTCTAAGGAGCTTATCTTTGCCTCAGTTTCCCCCCTCTTGCCAGCGAAGTTGGTGTCACATATCCCTGGAGCAGGGTCTGACCTGCAGCTGGGCACTGTGGTCAACCTTACATGCTGGCCCAGCTCCTCAGGAGTGAGTGAAACCCAGAAAGCTCTGGACAGTGCTGTGGTCCCCTGGGGCTGGGAGGGTACCCTGGCTTGGTGAGGGTCCACAATCCTATGTCCTCTCCTTGCTCGTAGGCATTGGTATCTCAGCCTCAGATTGCTGCCTGAAACACAGCCAGAATGTCATCCCCAGTCACCTGGTGAAATCCTACAGCATCCAGCGACCTGAGTCAGGGTGTTCGCTGCATGCAGTTGTGTAAGTACTCTGCTGTGGTCAGGACCATCCAGAGCAGTCTGGGTCCAGGCAAACCCTCCCTCTCCATCTCCCCTAACCCACTCCACAGCAAACCTTTCTGACTACACCACCAGGTTTACCACCAAAAGGGACAAGAAAATCTGTGCCTCTCCCTCTGACCCCATCGTACAGAGTCTGATGCAGACCCTGGACAAGAAGGTCAAGAATGGCAAGAATGGCAAGAAGTCCTCCCGTCTCAGAGGCAGACCCAAGCGGCAGAAGCGGCAGCAGGTCTAAGCCAGGCCTGAAGAGGTAGGGGTAGGCAAGGAAGGTAGGTTGTCTAGCTCCTGGATCTGAGGCTAGGAAAGCTACCAGATCCAGGGATGGAGTGCAGAAGCTTTTAGGGTACCACTCCCTCCTGTTCTGTGCTTGCTTTGAAAGCAGGCTTCTTTCTTGAGCTCCTGGGACAAAGCAATGCTTAGGGATGGGCAAAGCACATCATGCAAGGCAACCTCCAGCTGGGTTAGGTGCTCTTGCTGAGATAGTCTTCACCTCACTGTTCCTTTATCTTCCTTAGGACAGATGCATTTCCCACCGACCCACTGCCTGGTAATGGACATCCACAGATCAAAAACCCACCCACCTGCCCATCCTGGGGTGAGGATGAGGATGATTCTCATCAGCCCCCCTTGGTGCTGCCATACCTGATACAAGGACAACCCCAACCAGGATCACCTGCAACAGCTGGGTGCTCTCAATGGCAGAGGTCACCCAGGTCCTTGCTTGCCCCACGGCTACACCAGTGAAGACATGGACCTGTGTGGGAGCTGAGCCATAGCCTGAAGGGAGAAGCGGGTAGACTTCCCACAGGAGGGGATTTCTGTAGCCTGGCAGGATGGCAGCTTTTCCTATGACTTTTTTGAGGGGTTTTATAAACTTGTATTTATATTTGAAGACTGTGCTTTCATTCATTCTTCCTGGAAGGCTCTCCTTTTGGCTCCCTGTGCTTCACAGAGTACCCTTTATACTGCAGGCTGGCTTTTCTGGAAGATTGCTCTTTATTTTTATACCAAATAAATGATGGCTGCATTTAATTTCCCTCTCACCTGTTTGCTCCTGCTTGGCTTGCATGGCTGTGAGGTGCCAGGCAGGTCCCCTGTCCCCATGGCCCAGCCTGGTCTGGGCATTTCCTTGTGATGGAGAGTTTAGGGACAAGGAGGGTAGCAGTGTGGCCATATACCTGCGTGTCCTAGGCTTTCCCTTTGGCTTTCATAAGATGCTGTTACCCTGTAGTTTGGAGAAAGATAGTAAGGATTTGGTGGGTATTGTTTTTTTTGGTACAAATGGCAATGGAATTGTTCATTCTAGTGCAATTTCACTTTTCTGTTTCCCTTGGTTTTTCTATTGACAGAAATTCAGCCATTATTAAGGAAAATGCTTAGTTTCCTGCAAAAAAAGGTGAAGACTATCTCCTGTACTTTCTTCCCAAGTCAGAAAAGCCCATGTGGTGAAAACTGCACATGAGGCTGTGCAGCTGCAGGGGTAGAAGAATTTGTATGATTTGTTGGAGACATGCTGCAGCCACTTGGGTGCAGCTCTACCCCAAACCTTTGGTAAAAGAAGAAGTCAGTAAACTGAGGATGCTATTGAGTCTACAAATACAGGGGGGGTGACAGGGAGGGGCAGGGTCGTGGCATCTTCCTGTATTTGCAAACTCCCTCCAGCAAGCCCAGAAAGAACTGGCTGAAGGGCTTAACTCAGTTCTGCCGCCTTGCAGAAGTTTCAGACATGAACTTTGGTCAGTGAAGGTTTATTAAATCATATAATTGCAATAATAAGATTTGCAGAGCTTAACAGTATCAGCGGAGGCTGCATGTTGGCTGGAGTAAAGCTTCTAGCTGAGTGTTGCTATCAAGCACATTTATCTGGCTTGATTGCTTATTAGGCGAGCGTTTAGCTGTATTATTTTAAGGCTGTGTAAAGAAACTGTGAAGTCCAAGATACCGGCCCTGGGTATGGGGTGGGTGCTGGGCTGGCTCTGCACTGTCCTCTCCTCCTTCATGAGAGAGCACACGGCTCTCTGCCAGACCAGATTTTGGACAGGATGTGAAACAATAAAATACATACCATTTATAAGCAAAATCACTTGTTCTGGCTGTTGTGATGGTCTTTAGCCAGACGGGAGGGCCTACATGGGGAGCTACTCTCCTGTCCCACCTACCATCATCCTCTAGGTCCTGGGTCCTGCATCCTTGAGGTGTGAGTGGGTGCTGCTGGCATAGGGGTGGGGCACCTTGCTTGTCCCTTCTCCTGCAGCTGTGCTGCTCAGCAAGGTGAAGCCACATAGTTTGCTCCTGAGTCCCCACTGAGGAGTCCTGAGATGGCAGCAAACACCTGGTCACAAACAGTTCTGTGTGTGGTGTCTTCTGCTCACAGCAGAACTTTTCCTTCTGACTCTAAACCTCCTTAACTGAGCATGTCCTGTTCAAAACAGGGGCTCTGTGCTCCAGGCTACTTGGGAAAAACAGCATTAAATCAATTTATTAATGTGGCTCTGCTATGGCCTGGGTTTTGTTTGGAGCCTGGGAACTGACACCCACACACTGGAGTCAGATAGGGCTACTGTGGGAAGGTTGGAGACAGGGTGGGGTTTGCAGGGGGTGCACTGCTTCCAGTCCTGCCTTCTGCAGAACTGCTGGTTGTGCTGATCACAGTGTAAGGGGATTGTGAAATGATTGTGAAACCCCCACAGAAAATTTGACAAATACATCTGAGCCACCACCAGCAAAGCATGAGAGAGTGGCAGGAGCGTGGGACAGCATGTGAGGTGTATCCTGGTGTCTCTGTGGCCAAGAGTTTAACCACTGCAGGGATGACTCTTCCCCTTCAGATGCCACGTGTGTTTTAGGATACAAGAGGTGAAAAAGATGTGACTCATGGGTTGTGTTCTACTTTGCCCTGAGTTTTATCCTAGAAGCAGGGTTTGTGGAAGAATGCTGGAGTTTGTCCCATGTCTGAGCACAGAGAAGTGCTCAGGAAGGCATGTGAGCATGGATTTAATGCGCAGATCCAGCCCCAAGTGTTCCTGTGTCTGCACCCACGTGTGCATTCACACATCACTTCCAGCTTCACCACAGAATGCTGCTTGGCAGGAAAGTAAGGTGTCAGGGCCAGTGGGAGCTCTTGTTGGCAAGGCAGGTGGCTGCAGTGTTGTCACGGTGAGATGACATCAGGGAACACATCCATGGATATTCCTTGTGAGAGGTTGGAGGGTGATATGGTAGGATGGAAACTGGATCACACAGCAGGGACCAAATCACAGAATCACAGGAGAATCATTCATGTTGGAAAAGAACTTCAAGTACATTGAGTCTAACCACCAACCCAACAGTCCCAAGCCCACTCCTAATGCTGTTGCTGAGCTCCAGATTTCCATGATTTTGAAATGGCCTGATGAACATTTCTGTGAAGAAGTTTTTCCTCATGTCCAGCCTAAACTTCCAGTGATGCTCCTGCAAACCCAAGACTCAACATCCTCTTGAAGGATCTGACTCCATATACCCCAAATGACACAAGCAACACGAACAAGGTGCTTTAAGATGATGCTGCAGTGAAGCAGCAGAAGAGGATTTACTCAGAGCATTCACTGGGCACGGCAAACCCACTTGCACATACAAGGTACTGCCGAGGCAGTGTTTGCCAGAGCAGAGAGTGTTAAAGGCTGCTCAAGGGAAGAAACCTGACACTGTGCAAAGCAGAGTCAAAGGTTGGGAGAGCTCAGATACCCTAGAGCAGAAGGGCTTCAGTGACACTAGAAAGTATCCAGAAAAGACAGAAACCATAGTGTGCAGCCAAGAAAAGGGAAGTTTTGAACCCAGGCCAAACGATTAGCTCAAGTCATTAACCAGAGCAGACGGTGCTCTGGGCTTGTGCCTGTAGTAGAGTGCTGGGCTGCAACACTGGGCTGATTTCCAGCAAAGCTCACCTGGAGATATGTGCACTGCTCCATCCCTTCACCCTGTGCGTATGCACAGAAGCAGGAGCTAGCTGTGCAGCAGCAGCAGTTGTGCAGGCAGCAAGAGTTGTTTCTAGGGCCACATGGGTGCTGAAGGGGTTGTGGATTCCAACTGAAGCTTCAAAGTATATTTTGGTGCTCTCTTCACCTGCTGTGCACTGCTGGGGTCTGTCAGGGGTCTCAGACTTGACAGCTGAGAGGGCTGAAGGACATATTACTGGCTGAGGGGACTCCTACCCTTCCTGCCCCAGGGTACTCCCCAGTCCTGGGCATCACTTGGCAGCCATTCTGTCCCAGAGGTCCTCAGAACCTCATCTCAACATGCTCTTCGCCTACACATGGTTCTCAATGTTCACCTTCCCTGTCCTCTGTTTTGCTGGCTGGACACCCTTGGCTTTGGTGTGTCCTCATGCTGTCAGAGCTTCTTCTACTTCCTCAGACCTGTAGCTCTCTCCACCTTCCTCCCATCCCACGGGGGACTGCAGATTTGTTTCTGGGCTGCAGCTCTCCAAGACATGGTGGAAGACTTTCTGCTGCCCTCTGAGGAAGTCCTACGGTGGGGTAATGTCACCTATGGCCCTGAGCTGCTTCCTGGCATTTTCCCAGACCAAGAACCCCACAGTCTCCTCTGCCCAACATCAATCTAAGAGTCAATAGAAATGTGAAGTAGAACAGCCTTTAGGACTTATGGACTTACTCCTATGTACTTTTAGATATGTACATATGTGAGTTTGCTGTGCATCCTTCCTGTCAGTCCACATGAGAAATGGCAAGGAAACTGCCTGTGGGCTGTTTTGTGTGCAAGTCTCCAAGCTGTTACCTATCCAGCCCCTCCAGAAAGCTGTGGAGAAGCTGCATGGAGGTGGACAGCTGACATGATAGCAGGGATCCAGGGCTGGGGATATCCCACCTGATCACTCTCATCTCAGTGCCCTCACAGCATGTCCAAGGACATTTGCAGGAACCACATGGTCAGAAAACTGCACAGCACAAGGATGATGCACACCTGTTGCAGGGACTCCCAGGAGATGGGTGCTCACTTCAGTGCAGCCAAGCAGGACCCAGCTGATTGGTCTTGCCTCTGCTGCCCATGACCTATGGTGACCTCAGTACCAATGACACTAAAGGCAATGGGTATTAGGGGCAGATGAGTTCTAACAAAGCAGGAATTGGCACCTCTTAACAAAATCCTCAGGACCATTTTTTGGCAAAGGCATAGCTTGCTGGTTTTTTAACCCTTAACTCCATTTAAATCAGGTTGACTTGCTTTAAATCCCTCAGGTAGAGGACACTCAATGGGGTCCAGGAGCCCCGTGGGCTGCTGGTGGCCCCAATGACTATTGCTGCCCTAGCAATTGAAGCTGTGCAGGATGCTCCCTCATACTGGGAGTTACAAGGGAAATTGAAACAGCTGGAAAGCTGGAGCAGTATTTCCTAATGCAGTGAATGAAGTCAGGCCAGATCCTGCCACGGGGACTGTCTGTGCCTGGAATTATCTAAAATTCCCCTTTTACGCTTTCCAGCTCCATAGCTCACTGGTGGAAAGCAGAGCACTGCAATACTGAGTGAGCTCACCAGGGAGCCACTGCCGTAGAGGGCTCCTGCAGCCAGTGAGCCTCTAGGAGAGTGGCAGTGTGGCTGGTGCAACCACAGGAGAAGCCCAGGTGTGGAAGTGATGCTCATACAGCCCATTTACATTTTCATAGGCTGGATTTCCTTTGGGAAACACCTCCCTATGCAGGGTTTCCACTTTAAATAACAACCACATTATCAAGGCTTCTGCAGTGGTGAGTGCTCAGGGATGCTTCACATTGCCTGTGGTTTCCTCGGGGATGTAACTCCAGTACTCAGAAATTGCTCTGGGTGAGGCTTAAATGGGTCAGCACAGATCATTCTCTCACCTCTTACCACAGAGCACTGTATCCCCTGATGTTTCCTCGTCTGTGTGTGCCTCTGAAGAGGCTCAACACAGAAGCATCCCCTCTTTCCCATCTCTGCTGTCTGTCTTGTCCCTGAGGCTCAGCCCTGAGAGGGGGTGGAGTGACCTTACATACCATAGAGATGCACTCCAGAGATGACCACTCTCTTCTTAGAAATCCCACTGACCCCAGTGGAGGGGGAAACCCATCACATTTCCCTTTCACAGTGCAAGTGGAAAGCCCCTTTCCTCACCCTTGTGCCACTCCTGGGATACAGAGGCAACTGGAGCAGCTACAGCCATGCTTTCATCCACTTGGCACCTAGACAACTTCTGGGAGGAGGTAAAGCCTCTCACTTCTGCACAGGTGTCAGCAGGAACTGTGGGCTACATGAGGGCTGCAGGGTATATCCCCTGAGGGACGCATTCCTAACATTGGGAATGTTCCTTTTGGTGTGTGACCAACTGGGACCTAGCAACCAGCTGTCCTTTTGTTCCAGGGAAGTGGCAGGGACCACTTGGACTAGGACCCCAACAGTGCCTGGAGGAGTGTTTCACAGAACAAGACCTCCAGCAAACCCCCAGAAGACTTACCAGGCCTCAGGCATGCTTTGATAGCAGAGAAACCCATTACAAGTAGGCAAGGGTTTGCTGCCCAGCAGCACCTCCAGCATTCCTTGGTGGATGGTCAAGACCCTACTACTGGGGTCCCCTTTTTGCAGAGGTTTTCATGCTGTTGGTCCAGTCTACGGGGATGAGCCAGCTCTGGGTTAGAAATGGCTACAACTGGAGGTCTGGCCACGTGCTGTCATCCTCCCTGCTGTGGCATCTCTTTGGCAGAACCCCAGTAAGATTAAATGGAAACCAGAACCCAGAGCCATTGGGTATCCTCAAACTCATGAGAAATCTGGCACTGATGACTGACACTAATCCTCTGCCACCAGATTTCCCTTCTGCCAGCCAAGATTTCACTGCAATAGCTTTTGAGAGCTAGAAGAAGGCAGGTGCTGACTGAAGTTAAGCTGGCATATCCTGTGCTACTAATTCTGCACACCTATCCCTGCCTGACCTCTTTGGCACAGAGCTGGCTTACCTCCTGTGCCCTGGAGGTGATGATCTCCTTAAGGAGGAGACCTCACCATGCACAAGGCTGGTAACAGCGCAGGGGCAGGAACGAAACACCTTGGCCAGTGGCATATCTGGAGTCTCATCTTACTTCTTATTGTGGAGCAGGGAAGATATGAGACTTGCTGTATCGTATTGCTGAGAGAGGCGGAGGGAAACATCCCTGGGTCCTGGCAGGTAGACATCCCTATGGAAAGCTATGGGGTGCTCTGTGCTGAGGTGCCAGAACAGGGTGAAATTAGACCAAGGGAGAGGGTGGAGGACTGGAGTTCCTGTTCCAGCATTTGTTCACCCCTGTAAGGAAATACTTTTGCTACTATCAGTGGGAATTTCCCTGAATGCAGTCTTGTCCCAGGGCACCCCCCAAGAAGATTCTGTCTCTGGCATCTCTCCAAACTCCTACAAGACAGCTGCTGTCAGCAGCAAGCTCACATTCATTGTCCCTTCCCTGTGCTCCGCAGCCCTGCTGCTTTCAGTATCCCACACATGTATCCGGGCTTAAGCATGCTGGTTAAGGGACGTTGCTGCAGGTGGCACTGGCATGGTGGTGGGGAGTAACCACCCAAGGAGAACCAGAGCTTGTCACTGTGATCCTGCAAAGGTTTGCAGTGGGAACACTGGTCTTTGCTCCTTGCAGTGAGCTGTTGGCACTCTGCACCATGTGCACAGGCTTGGGGTGGGGGTGTGGATGATTTCTCCTCTTGTGCCAATAAAACCTGTTTCCTGGAAGCTCCACATTTGTCTTTGGCTGTGAGACTGTTTGCTGGGACACCTAGAAACCAGATCATCTTTTGGCATGTGAGAGCGTGGCACTGGAGGGGAGCATGCTGGTGGGGCTCCCTTCCATCCACCAGACATAGATATGTCCCCCAACAGGCAATGGGGAGGTCATTGGGAGCCAGTTAAACAGCTGTGACTT